>JBAMBQ010004990.1:0-89611 GCA_037044495.1 Stegana nigrithorax
CCCCACAAAGTATATATATATAGTTCTAGGTAATGCCCAATTATGTCTCAATATTATGTATATCGGTTCACTTTATCACATAGCTGCCACAGGAACGATCGGCCGAAAAACAACATTTACTGAGAAAAACTTTTTTGTTTATTAACACATCGTTACCAAATTTTGGATTTAATAATTTTAGGTAATATCCAATCATATACCTGAATATGATAAATATCGGTCTACTATAACATATAGCTGCTATAGGGACGATCGGCCGAAACGTGACTTTTAGTAAGATTTTTTAGATTTTAAACTAGGTACAGAGTATTCTATAGTCGAATATAGCCCTGCCTTTCTAGTTATGTCTATCTTGTTTCTATAACAACACATACAATTTTATTGAAGTAAATGCAACATGGCACCGTCATATATGCAATCCAGCACTTTAAACCTAGAGCCCCGCTGTTAAACTTTCGTACACATAGGCATAATTTTAATGTCCCTAATTTCACTTTGTTATCGATTTTCAACTGATACTGCCAACGCATGACTTAAAAACCTTTTTTTCCTAATTTAATAGCGCCTGACAGTAACAGTTGCAGCTATGGTAAGCTCAGTGTAGAGCTTTGCATATGTACCATATGTCGGCAGTCAATTTTCAACAATAATCTGCTGAAAATTTGGAAATAATATCTAAAATACCAAAGAATTTTACATTTGATCAATAATATAAAAGTAAAAAAAGCCGTTGACTTGTAAATATGTCGTCGTACTTTGTTCATATTTTGAAGAGAATGAATTAGTTTTATCATGTCTTTTATACGTCTATATGTATATGAAGGTACAATATGTCAATGGTTTCTGTGCGATTTCGCTAGCTTGTGTTTTTTATTTAATTGTTTATGGATTTCAGTTATTAAACTGTAAAATATGTTTATTATTCCTTTTGTTTTGTCTCCTATTATTATAACTATTATTATTATTGCAATTACTTTTAACACTAATTATATTTTTTTTTGTCTATTTATTTATTTATTTTTCTTTTTTTCGGTAGTCAATACTCAAATTCTGAGAACAGTACTAAATCTTAGGCTTAGCTTGCAAAAACTAGAAAAGAAAACAAACGACAATTTTTTGTAATGCGTTAAGCCACGTACACACTATGCTAAAATGTTAGCATTTACTAAAAAATTTTGCACCAATGCGAGCTTTTATTGGACATTTATTAAATACTATAGTTTTAGCGTAGTTTGGAATGGCGCATTTAAAAAAAAAAAAAAAAAAGAAATCGAAATTGGAAATGCAATACTGAAACCAAATAACAGGCAAAACATTGACTTATGTAACGGTGTGTACAGACAGACGTAGACAGACGGCATGGATTTTGCACATGCAAATCGTCGTACAGTTAAAAAATGCAAACAAACAAAAAAACTACAAATGTACAGCAATTTATTTCCTACCAACCAACCAATCAACCAACAAGAGCAACAACATCCGTGAGCCTAGGCAAGCCGGTGCTACACCAAACAACCAACCAACCATATGTGTTACATCACCCAAAAGAACCTACCAAAAATTAAAACAAAGAACTATCAACACTTAAAAACCAAAAATTAAAACAAATATCAAAAATTAAACAAAACAAAAAAAACCTCACACACACACACACAAAAACACAACATTCACTTTTTCAAGTGTTAAGCACGACTTGTACTCGTATATATAGTTTATATGCGTATACCTCTGAATATCGTTACCGTCCACTCTTCTACTTTGTATCTCTACTACACACTCATCTTCTACTTATTTATTGGAGGTGAGTTTTCCTTTTGTTTTTTTCTAACTTTTTAGTTTTCTTGTATTGTATTTAGTATACGTTTCGTTTTGTTCTTTGATTTCTTTGTTTTTCGTTTGTTCGTTCGTTCTTTATTCGCTTTCACTAAAGGCGTGCGTACGATCCATCAATCTGTCATCAAACTCTTTTGACTCAAACCATAAAAAATGGTTTTCCAAAATTTAAATAAATCAGTCGAATTGTGTACAAAACAATTTCTTTCAACATTGTTTTCTCAGCTATTTCTCATTACATTTGTGCAACAACAACAACAACTATTTATGCGTTGAAAAATTATTATTTTTTTATTAATTTTCATTTTTATCGTCTACATGAAGCATATTTCTTAACTAGACATTAACTGGGTTGAGGTTAGTCCATACATAATTTTTAACGCGTATTTGGATTTTTATTTTTTCATTTAATAATTTCATTTATACGGAAAAACGTAGCATAGCAGGCTGGCAATCTCACCAAAATACATTTGTCAATTTAAAAAAAAAAACAGAAATTAACAAAACAAAAACAAAAGAAAACCCAAAAGTAAAATCCAAAAATGGTTAAAAATTTAAAACTAAATTAAAACTGGATAAAAATTTTTTTTATTTTAAATTAAGAAAATTGACTTGATCTAATCTTGTACTTACCGAATCGACGCAGAGTATGGAGTTTTCGATAAAACCGCGCAGCACATTAATGCAATTCGATAGGTCGGTCTTGCCATCAGCCAGATCGGCCTCGTCCACACCACCATCGACGACGTTTGATGCCAGGCATACTACTGCCGGCAGTGCTAAAGTGTTTAGTGATGCCGGTGATGGCTTCAGCGGCGGCAGCCGAGGCAGGTACAATTTTAGTAGCGATACTCACATAAAAAGCACATACGCCAACGCGGGGGAACGTTATCCTGGTTTGCAAAATGTCTGCGTGCGTGCTGAATCACGTTGCCCATTTGGTACGCTAACCGACAGATCAAACAGTCCACGTGGTAACGGCTATGGTAGAGGCTGCCTCGGCAGTGGTCTGTTAAATCAAGAAGATTATTTCAGTATGCAAAGATTGGCACGTCGCCGTAAGCAAATGCGGAATGCCAAGAGGCGGGAGCTGTCATTGCGGCAATTGCCATCTGGCCGTAGTATACCGAAGCCATTTTTATTGCGGCATACCCCATTACCGTTCAAGACGCCTCCATTCGGTCAAATTGGCGGCATCGAAAGCAGCCCTCGTATTGTTAACAACAAACATCGCATGCTGGGTGGCAGTGGAAATTGCCTTGGCCTTGGCAATGGCAATGGCAGCGTCAGCAGCAGTGACTCGCGTCCCAATGCACCGAAATGTACAAAAGTCAGCTACGCCGCCGCCTACATGAATAGTGACAGCAAAATGAATTATATCGTACTCGTGGGTTATCTTTTGGGCATCGCCGTCTCCATGCTGATCGTGTTCTTCTGTTGCTACTTTAATTGGTTGAAACAACAGTGCCTCAAGGTGCGCAAACATTTTCTAGGCCATACCAATTTCTGGCAATTTTTCAACTATAGAGATGATGCACGCTTCACCATGCAGACAAAGCTGCTGTTGACGCCGGTCGTGCTCGTTTGCAGTCTGCTTTATACGCTTGTCAACATCCTGCACATCTGTGGCAATGTGCTACTCAAGGATGCGCCCCTCATTGTTGTCGATGTTTTGCAACGCATTGGCACCTAGTAGGTGCTAGTTTAGAAATCCATAGCATGTGCAAAGCAAAACTGAACTATTTGCACCTTTCCTTAACAGTACATTGCAAGTAACGCAGACTGAAACGAACGAGGATCAGCTGCCTTCAGACTATTTCCGTTTATTTCTTTTTTTCATTTCTTTTTTTTGGCCTAATGACATTTGAACTTGTTTGTTTTGGCTAATTATGTTCATGACTTAAGCGTAAGCAAATAGAAAAAGCACAGCAAAAATTTGTTTTAAAAAATATTTAATTATTTCACCAAATACACCTTAAAGCAAAGAAAAAAAAAACGCAATGACCTTAACCAGTCAAACGATTGAATAAACGTGGAAATTTTATACAATTAAATTCGAAGGATTATACTCATATCATAGTAACTAATAAGCAAATTTTTTGCGATTTTTTGTTCTTTTTTATGCTTATATAGTTCAAGTTTGGCAAAATGTGTTAAATAACCCTTTTTATACCCTGTTCCAAAAAATGGTAAAGGGTATATTAAAGTTGTGCAAATTTATGTAACAGGAAGAAGGAGACGTGGCAGACCCCATAAAGTATATTCTTGATCAGCATCGAAATTCGAGTCGATCTAGTCATGTCCGTCTGTATGAACAAACGGATCTCAGAAACGGTAAGACCTAACGCCACCAAATTTAGCTCGAAGGCTCGCCCAATCCATAGGCATAACAAGTTTTTTTTTTTCGATATTCGACCTATAACATATAGCTGCCATAGGAACGATCGGCCGAAAATTCACATTTAGTAACAAAAACCCTTTTGTTTTTCAAGATATCGTTACCAAGTTTTGAATTTAATAGTTTAAGCTAATGTCCAATTATATATACCAATATCGGTATCGGTTTACAATATGTTTATCGGTTTACTATATCATATAGGTGTCATAGGAACGATCGGCCGAAAAACAACGTTTACTGAGAAAAACTTTTTTGTTTATTGAGATATCGTTCCCAAATTTTGGATTTAATGATAAGTAACATCCAATCATATTCCCGAATATTATAAATATCGGTTCACTATAACATATAGCTGCTATAGGAACGATTGGCTGAAGACCGAGGTTTACTAAAAAAAAAAACCCTTACATAATGAATACCAATAAAAACAAAAAAAAATTTTTTGAATTTTGGATTGGGTACAGGATTTTCTATAGTCGGTTACGCATGACTATAGCCCTGGAAAGACTCTTACATATACATAAAGGAATGTTCAGATTCACTACAACAAAATCAAATATTCTACACATGACTATCGAAACTAATTTGTATTTGTTAAGTCCTAGCGCGTCTTCAAAGAAGTGCGTGTGCATAGTTTATTTAATTTAGCTGGTGTGTTCTGTTCAATGCTGAACCAAAAAGTAGCTGCAACACGTGTTCTTGCATGAAAACCCGAAAAAAAACAAGAAAACTTAACGGAAAGGAAGGCTGTCTTTCTTCTTTTTTTTAATTTTTCATTGACAACACCGCTGCCCTGCATATATAACATTTAATTAGTCCGTTAAACCTTTTAAATTGTTTTTATTACTCCCATTCTAACACCAACTGCCAAACATTTCGTCTCATACACACCACCGACACAGTCACAAGTAACACATACACCCAACTCTTTTTTTTTACACGGTGGATATGTTCCTCAGATACGTACGAAAATGGGGGATACGTTCCATGTCGAAAAACCTTGTAAAAAAGTGTTGAAAACTGTAAAATTTCTGATATGCATACAAATGGTATATACATAAGCAATTTTATTAAGCATTAAAACTTAAAATACATAATTCATTCAGGTAAAAATTAGTAGTGCAAGCAAAACAAACAAGGTCTGTTAATCCAAAATTAGGAAGTATGTAAATGTCATACGAAAGAAATGTGTAGGTAAGAGTTATCGAATAAGGGGATTTTCCAGTAACTACTATGTACGTACATTACAGCCAAGTGTGGTAAAAACGGGCATTTTTATACCCTGTACCAAAAAATAGTAAAGGGTATTTAAAGTTGTGCAAATGTATGTAATAGGCAGAAGGAGGCGTGGCAGACCCCACAAAGTATATATATTCTTGATCAGCATCGAAAGGCGAATCGATTTAGCCATGTCCGTCTGTCTGTCTGTCCGTCCGTATGAACAAAAGGATCTCGGAAACGGTAAGACCTACAACCACCAAATTGCGCACAAAGACTCTCCCAATCCATAGGCATAACAAGTTTATTTTTTTTTTCGATATTCGAACTATAACATATAGCTGCCATAGGAACGATCGGGTGAAAACCCACATTTAGTAACAAAAGCCCTTTTGTTTTTCAAGATATCTTCACCAAATTTTGGATTAAACAGTTTTAGCAAATGCCCAATTACATATCTCAATATTATATATATCGGATTACTATATCATATAGCTGTCATAGGAACGATCGGCCGAAAAACAACATTTACTGAGAAAAACTTTTTTGTTTATTAAGATATCGTTACCCAATTTTGGGCTTAATGATTCTAAGTAATATCCAATCATATTCCCGAATATTATAAATATCGGTTTACTATAACATATAGCTGCCTTAGGAACAATCGGCCGAAAAATGCCTTTTACTAAAAAAAAAAATTTTTTTCCTTGAGATATCCTTACTAATTGAATACAAAATATTAAAGCAACAAAAAATATATATTGAGTTTTGGATTGGGTACAGGGTTTTCTATAGTCGGTTACGCCTGACTATAGCCCTGCCTTTCTAGTTTTTTTTCTATTTTTTATGTTATATACATACCAACAAAATTATAAGACAATGATTTTGAAACCGTACTAGACCATAAAAATGTTATGAAAAACAATTTTTTTGAACCGTGTATCAAATCTGTGTTAGGAAAGAGTTGGGTGTACTACTTTTAAATTATTTATTTTGTCTCCTTTTTCTGTACATATTTTTTTTATTAATTTCGTTAAATTTAATATTTTACGTACTCGTTTTAATCTTAAAAACTAAAATAATTTGAATAAAATAAACCAACAACATTCATTAAAAAAATGAGCTGCATATATGTTTAAAAATTAAAAACTAAGTGAAAGAAAACCGATTGAACTCTGGCGCATCTTGACATTATTAACATTATTTGCCATTACATTTGTAACGATTTTTTGTTTATTTTTTTTTTTTTTTAATTTTTTTTTTGTTTTTATTGTAAATGCACGTGGTCAGATCGAATCCTGGCACGCCAACACAGCCACGCCGACCTGACTTCATTGGGCTCAATCAACAGCAGCAGCAGCAACAGCAGCCGCAGGCTTATTATGAGTATACGAGCGGTTTGCCGCCACAACATCCGCAGGCGCCGACAATACAACAACAACAACAGCAATTGCTATTGCAGCAGCAGCGAGTCATGATGCAACATCAACAACAGCAGCAGCAACAACAACAAGGTGCGCACTCCAAACAAACATTTACCCATAATATTGTACGCTTTTCTATATAAACACTTTCTCGTTCTCTCTCTCTTTCGTTTTGTCTCCTAGCAGGCGGCATGCATACGCAGCACGCGACGCTCGGTCAGGTCCCATATGCGGGCAGCCCACAGCGACGTTTTCTTTCCGAAGGTGAATTGGTACGCCAGGGTGCTGCTGGCAATGAGCTATCGTATGCGCGTTCAAATAATACTGTTGACAACATACGCGAGCTGGCGGGCAGTCCACAGCGTGGCGTCTACATGTGGAAGGATACATCACCTGGTTTCAGTGGCAGCGTTGGTGGCGGAGGCGGTGGCGGTGCGGTTATGCCTGTCGCCAGCATAGGCAGTAGTGCAGGCACGCTGCCTAGCAGCAGCAATGCCGTCAGCGGTGGTGCCGGCGGTATTATGCATCATGCACAATATATAACGGCGGGTAGCGGTGCAGCCACTGGCGCACATCCACTAATAATGACGCATTCGCGTATGCAGGATTATGCGGCGCAGCAACAGCAATTACAACAGCATCATCAGCAGCAGCAGCAACAGTCGCAACAACAACAACAACAGCAACAGGCGTCGTCATATCATCGCTCGAACCCTACGAGTCCCACAACCATGCCTACCACCACCACCAGCACACCACCACAAAGTTACATTGTACGCTACGGTGTCGGCAGTGCTGGTGGCGGTATTGCCGTAAACGTGGCCGCGTCGCAGGCGGCCACAACATCCAACAACTATAACAATAGCAATAATATTGGCATCACAACCAGCGGGGGCTATCAGCCACAACTGCGCGGTGGTGTGCCAGTCTTTCCGCCAAATCCGCTGGGCAATTTGAATACCGGTGGCCTCGGTCCCGGCGGCGCTAGTTTACAAACGCAACCATCGCCACAAATCAAACGTAAACAGACGCCAACGCGACCAATGAGTTTTGTGCGTGCGCTCGAAATGACCGATTCCATGGAGATGCAAACGCTTGAGCAACAACAACAGCAGCAACAACAACAACAGCAACAGCAAATGCGTAACAATGGCGGCATACCCGGTACAGTGGTGGTCAACGTCACAATGGCAAATGCCGCAAATGCGGCTGCCCAACATGCGGCCGCAGCGGTAGCGGCCAATGTTAATCGTACCACAACAGCCACACCAACGCCCGATCGTGCTAGTATTTATGACATGAATTATGAGATCTCTGTATAACCCGTGGTTGTCCCAGTCGTAATTATGCCACCCGCCTCCACAACAGCAACTAATTCAGCTGCGACCACAGCTGCTGCTACTGCATATGTCACGCAACGGCAAAAGCAACAACAACAACAGCAGCCGTATAATATGACTGCTGGAGAAGCTGCGGCTTATGCCTCCGTACCGGTCTTAACGAACAGCAGCAGCAACACGCCGAATAAACGGAAGTTTTCGACTTTCTTTTAAATCATTCATTGAAGGTTGCGCATATATATGCAAAGCCAATTTGCTCTAGCTGACCTTTTCCGCTGTTAAACTCCTAAGAAAAATCGAAGCGTGCATTAAACGAAATTTTTTTTTATATATATTTATAAAGTAAAATACGATCCCTAATCCCAATTCGCTCTTCCCCAACCTGTGTGTATATCAGTCCTGCTATTGAATACACCAACACAGCCTTCTCCTACCTCCTAAACAACCATATACACACACCCATACACAAGTCACTGTACCCAGTTGTATATACATTTACATAAAATTTAATACATTAATCGCTTAATGTTCTTTCTTTTAAAAAAAAAAAAAAAAATTTTTTTTACTTAAATTGTTTATTTTTTAAGTGTAAGCGAGAGTCTTTTTTTATATAAAGTAAGAATTTTGTTATTGCGCTTTTATTATACATATATAATTATAAATAATTATACATACATACTTATATACACATAATTTAATTAAGCTTTAACATTTAAAACAATTAATTTTTTAATTGCAATGCTTAGCTGCAACAAAAAGAAAATGAAAAGAAAATCGTTTTTGGCTAGCGACAAAAAATATAAAAATGAATTATAAGAAAAAAAAAATTATAAAGCGAAAAAATCAGCAAAATAAAAACAAACAAAAAAAAACATATTGCGTAAAGAATTTGAAATTAAATAAATTAAATGTTTAAAAAAAAATAAATAAAACGAATTACGAGCGTAGAAATAAAGAATAAAAAAGAAACTTTTGAAAATGAGAAAAATAATCAGAAGAAAAAGAAATCAGCGTGTTGCTAATTGTTGTGCCGTTGACGATTTTATGTTAATCAACATATTTTTTTTTAAATAAAATTTTTTTTTTTTACCGAATGTATATAAATGGATACTAAATACAATTGTAGTTTTAGGGTTTTATATGTTGCACCCAAGCCAAGCCAAGCTCTAAGCAACACAGCGTCCTCATCGACACTGCAGTCAATATGATTTAACAATCTATTATGTATGTGAATGTAATATTTAAATTAATTAATGTATGTATTTATACATATGTATATACAATTATAAATTTATATAAAAACCTATGGTGTATGTATTTATGTATGTATGTATGTGTAATATCGTCCAATCGCTTTATAATGTATTGTATATAATGATGAGTGTATTTTTAGGTTAAACAACTGCAACTACTCGAACTGCGCGCGGAATTGCTTGGGCCGCAAGTCAACTGGTATGACTAAGAAACTCGATTTTTAAAAAAAATATTTTTCTGTTCATAATTTGTCTACATACCAAAATGAGTAGCACGCGCATATATTGTTATCTCACTCTTATACAGTTGAAAAGCCGTAAATGAGGTGACATTGAAATCATAATTTTGTTTTTAAGTTAGAACAAAGTTTATAAACGAAATTAGTTTTTTTTTTTTTTGTTATTATTTATTTGGTTACTTTTCTTCTTTTTTTTTTATTTTACTACTTTTATACAGATTGATATTTTAATATTCGTTTATGATTTTTCTTTTTGATAATTTAGTTGGTTTCTATTTTATAGATTTATAGATTTTTTTTTTAGTTTTATTTTTATAATGTATTTTGTTTATTGTTATTTAATGGGTGCGGCAGCCACTTGTGTTCCCAGCAGTTTAGGCAGACTCAAGATCCAAGATTACAGGCATTGGGAAACTATTGGAAGCTCTTTTTAGCTTTCGATAGGAGTCCTCATCCAGTAGGGCTTCCAAATTATCATATATAAATTCTTCATGCTTTTGGTCAGGTTTCGTGCTCTGCAAACTCTATTCATTGTCAATAACACTAAAGGCAGCAGTAAACAAAGCAAAACATTTTCCAAATAAATCATACGTACAAATTTGGATAAATTGTTGAAGAACATCTGAACGTGTCTATGGTGACAGCCCTGGGCACAAGAATGTTCCAACTCACACATAGATGATATTACCAGTTTATAAATTTCAAGATTGCTTTTGGTGGAAAATATTTCCGATACGTAAGAAAATGATGAAGTTCAACTGCCCACAAATTTTGCATATCGTTTAATAAATATTTCTTGATCAGGACATTTGCTTCTATAAACAGCTGCTGCCTGTGGCGAAGTATATTATGCATACCTTTGGTAAATATTGACGTTTTTAAAGCGCTCAAGTCACTTCGAACCACCCAATATGTACTAAGTTGCAATTTGTTATTAATTTTTTAAGTGGAAGCGAAACATATGTATGTATATATATATTAAAATCTTTTTATTTTGTATAGTTTTGCTGTATGTATAATAAATACATACGTATGCCTTTCACAGTCTCACAGTAAAGATGTAGCTCCATTATTTCCATGTTGATTAAACAAAATTATATGTTTGAGTTTCAGTTTGAGCGAATGCAAACATTCAAATCAAAATTATTTTTTATGTACTACATAATGGATAGCAAGAGTAAATATGTGTATTTATGCATTTTTTAAATTGTTTTTTTTTTTTTTTTAATCTTTTACTTTTTTGTTCAATATTTGTTTATTTTTAATTTTGTATATATTAATATTAAGTTCGTTTAAGCAACCGCGCCTAACTATGAGCTTCACTTGCAAGTAACTGTGCCACTAAACTAGTGGTGTGAAGTGTTAGCGTAAAAGAAAATCTAATTGTATTTGTATGTTGTAAAAAAAAAAGAATCGGAAAACCAAACAAACTAAATCAAGCTTCAAAAGTGTAATAATTTTAAATAAATTACTTATTAAGTGTTTTTTTTTTTCTAAAGCTAAACTTTTAGATTTTTATACCAATTTTACTTTTATTTTTTTTTTATTGTTTTATTATGTCATTAGAAATTCAAAGAGGTCCTGATACTAAACTAAGCTAAATTGCAAATAAATTTCAATTATTATCAAGAAAAAGAAAAAAGTCAAATAAAATATATTGATTCAAAAATCTTATGTGTTCATGTTAATAAAATCAACGAAAAAAGAAACGGCAAGAGATAATGTGATTGATGGCATTTATTTGACGGCATATAATCTAAATTACTTAATTTATGTAATTAATTTAAATTAAAGTTTGCCTCAATGCAAATAAAATGCTAACCAAAGTGGTACTGGTATGTTAAATATGTTTACTAATTATTTTATTTCTTAATAAACTATTGATTTCTTACCTTTGCAAAATTACAATCACTGTTCACTTGAAATATTCACTGTTTTAATTCACTGAATTCAATTTTAATGAAAAAAAAACTCACTCGAGGAATTTCTTCGTTACAGCTATCAGTGTGTGTAAGTGAAGTGGGCAGTATCAACTTAACAGTTCATACAACCGAACGGAAGTTGGCAGAGACAGATAAACAATAAGTTCGTTATACCGTCTTTTTGCCTATATTTATATATATAACAGAAAACTACTGTAGTCATGAAAGATAAGTAAAGCATTCGATGTCACTTACAGAAGCCAAATTGTTAAAAACATTTTATATTTTATGTTAAAGTTGATTTTAAAATCTGATATTATACTAACAGACTAGAAGTATGGGAATTTGGAAAAAGAAGCGTAATTTACCGAAGTCGATTTATGGGAGGATCTTGTTACCAACCAGATCGCCATCGTTAGCATCACCAACGATATATGATGTCAAGCCTGCTGCCGACGTTAACCCATGGAGTGATGGTGGCGATGCTGTTGGTGGCACTAGCGGTAGCGATAACGGAAGCTACAAAACAATGAATGGCATTGACACTACGCTGGACGCATTCGTCGGCGCTCAACCGTGTGCAGCGGCATCAACGTTTAATACTACTTCGAGATTTCGCATAAAACTGAAATGCAGCAAAGACCAATTACCATTTTGTTGCCACGCGAGCAATGTTAATGATGTCCTCGGCCATGATCTGTTATGTAAAGCAAATGAAAGAACTGTGACTCGCATGTCTCGTCGTGACAGTAAGTTCTTATCACCGTCATGCAAGAGCAGGTCAACCTTGGATCATTCAATAATAAAACAAGATAAGCATGCAACTGCGCGAAATGGGTCGCATTCACTTCCGGCCACTTTACCGCCGATCTTGACTTCTAGTAACTACGACGGCATCATTAGCACTTACAAAGTTGGCAGCTATAATCGCTTTAGCAGCGGTGGCTTTGTTAATGGTATTAAAGGCGAGGAACTAAGCAGCAGTTCAACACAAATCGGCTATCGCAGCAAAATGAATTACATTGTACTCGCAGGATACCTTTTTGGCATCTCACTTTCAATGATGGTTTTGTTCGTTTTCATTGGCGTCAATTGTCTAAAGATCCTTTGTCTTCAGTTGGGCAAAAACTTTTTAGGTCATTCGAATTTTTGGCAGTTTTTCAACTACAAGGATAACACACGCTTCAGCATGCAAACAAAGCTGCTGCTGACACCAGCTGTGCTCGTCTGCAGTCTATTTTATACATTTGTCTACATACTGCACATCTGCGGCAAAGTGCTGCTCAAAGATGTTCCACGCGTTATCGTCGAATTATTGGAACATATAAACGTTTAAGCTCTGCCGATCTCACAAACAAAATACGCTGAAACCATAATCACAGACCTTTAGCAAAGTTCCTGCTTCCTGCTCCTGAATAAGCAACACTATAACTCACAATAGATAGCAAATATTTATATTTTTATGTGATATGTATATACATACGTACATATGTACATGTCAGTTTTGTTTCAAACAAAATTTTATATACGGGTACATAAGTTTGATTTATTTTTTGGCAAAAATATTTAACAAGAGTAAATGAGGATTATATTGAAATACCCAGAAAATGTTTGTTGTACTAAGAATCCCATATTTTAATAGGAAAAGACTTGACAACAGCAATAAGTCAATGTGCCATTGCCGTCTCTTTGATAAGGCTGTCAGCTATATGCCTCCTATTTTTTTATACCCTGTACCAAAAAATGGTAAGGGATGTTATTGTCACAGGTAACAAATCGTTTTAGTAAGACACTTTTTGGCCGATTGTTCCTATGGCAGCTATATGTTATAGTAACCCAATATTTATCATATTCGGGAATATGATTGGATATTACTTAAAATCAATAAATCTAAAATTTGGTAACGATATGTTAATAAAAAAAAAGTTTTTCTCAGTAAATGCTAGTTTTCGGCCGATCATTCCTATGGCAGCTATATGTTATAGCTTGAATATCGAAAAAAAATAAACTCATTATGCCTATGTTTTGGGCGAGTCTTTGTGCAAAATTTGGTGGTTGCAGGTCTTACCGTTTCCGAGATCAGTGCGTTCATACAGACAGACAGACGGACATGGCTAGATCGACTCGCCTTTTGATGCTGATTAAGAATATATATACTTTGTGAGGTCTGCCACGCCTCCTTCTGCCCATTAAATACATTTGCACAACTTACCCTTATACTCATACCCTTTACAATTTTTTGGTACAGGGTATAAAAAAAAAGCGCAACGTTTGGTTTACAAGTTCAGAATTTAAAGACTGGTTACGCAAATATGTAACAGAGACATCAAGCGTATTTTGTAGCTACCGCAAATGCAATTTAATAGCCCAAAATTCTGACTTACGTACTCATGCCGTTACAAAAAACACCAAAACGCTGTTGGTGCCGTAGGTCAGGTAAACAAAATCAACTTTACAAAGTAGCCAACAAGGACATCCGAGCAAGAAGTAGTTACAGTACTTTTCACTTAACAACAGTTAAGCACTACTCCATGCCTGTGCTCTCAAATACACACACCTACAAGTTTATTTTATGTGCAGCCGCTGATTTTGAATTCGAGCAACTGCGATAACATTCCCCCTTGCTAAGAGTCGCCGATATTTTCTACGACTTCATTGAAAAGCATCCGGAAAAATTTCGACGAATGATTGTAAACGATGAACACCACAGCATCGCGCACTACACAACACAAAAGTGTATCTCAGCTTATGCAATTTGCAGCATTCGTTGGTTTAGAAATTTCACCTGGTTGGCTGAAATTTATTACAACAGTTACGGGGGCACATTCCACCAATTCCAACGTTCCATACCAGGACTTCACCGGCACGCCCCAATGATAGTTGGCCAGCAGGTATAACAGACCTACTGTAGTTCGGTGACCAAGTGCCCAATTTTTTCAGCTTTTACACCAAAAACGAAGCAACACAAGATTATGCAAGATTTATTGAAGCGATCCGCAGGGATCAGTTGCCGTTGGTACTGTCGCATTTTCTGCGAGCAAAATCCATATCGCGACCTGGGGCCACTGCGAAGTCTAAATTGCCCAGACGCTGAGCCTACCTACAAGCGTTAACCGCGCGTACTGTAGCAAGCGAAAGGCACAGGAGAGCAAAAGAAATATGAGAGAACAGCCATGAAGTTTGAAACCAAATGTGCAAAATTTATGCCATAAAAGGGACAAAAATCAAAACAAATTCAAATTCCGTAAGACGACTTGATGCGATCGGATTATTCGGGACAGTAATGACACGCCGGGCCCTGACCGTTGTCGGAGCTATCGTCGTCATTTGTCTCTTTGCCCGAATCGCCGCTGCCACGGTAGTCGTCGATTATTGCTTGCAACTCGTGCTGTGCATCAGTAAATTCATGTTCCTCCATGCCCTCGCCGGTGTACCAATGCAAATGAGCCTTACGGCGAAGCATTACCGTCGATCCATCGAGTAGGCGCTGGAACAATGACTGTATGGCTGTCGTATTGCCGATAAATGTCGCTGACATCTTCAGTCCACGCGGCGGTATATCACAAATAGCCGTCTTTATGTTATTTGGTATCCAATCCACAAAGTTGTGTATATTCTTGTTGCGTACACCAGTCATTAGCTGATCTACCTCGCGCGGCGACATCCGACCACGAAATATGCCCGCGGCAGTCAACAGCTTACCCTTACGCAAATCGATTGCGCAGAGCAGATTATTCGAGGAGAAGATTTGCTGGACGAGCTCAGAGACTGTGCCCTTGGAAAACTGTTGCTGCTGGCAGGTGACTAGTGGCGCAAAACCCGGTATTAGAAAATGTAAACGAGGAAATGGCACCATATTTACGTAGATTTTGCGCAAACCTGCGTTCAGTTGGCCCGGGAAACGCAGGCACGTGGTTATGCCGGACATGGTTAGTGCTACAATATGATTGATGTGCTCATAACCGGACATCTTGATCTTCAGATTGCGATTGCAGATCTGAAAGAGTGCCTCGTTGTCCAAGCAAAATGTGAGATGCGAATTATTCACCAGGGCTGGTATGCTTAGCAGAGCATTGTACGGTTCGACGACTACCTGGGACATATGCGGTGAGGGTATGGTCACATAGTTGCAAAGCAAGTTATCGGGATATTGTTCAACCAAAGCCTCCATGATTAGCGACGTTAGCCCGGAACCAGTGCCGCCGCCAATGGAGTGCAGCAACTGAAAGCCTTGCAAAGAGTCTACCGACTCCACTTCGCGGCGTGTACTGTCTAGCACCTGATCGAGTATCTCGGCGCCGTCTGTATGGTAACCACGCGCGAAATTGTTGCCCGCACTTTCGGAGCCTGCAACAAAATTCTCCGGCCGGTAAAGCTGACTGCTAGCGTTCAACCTTTGTATGGTCGAGGCTTCAGTATCAATTATAATGGTGCGTGCGTAGAAACGTTTGCTGGCCGTTGCGTTGAAGAAGACATTAATGCGCTCCAGTTGCAAAGGACTTGTTCCACCAAATCTCCCCGAGGGATAGTCCACACCATGCTCGTGTGAAATAACATGCCAGAACTATTCGAAGCATTAGTAACAATTTGCATTCAATGCATGTGGAGATACTCACCGCATCGCCAATGGAATTACCGGCACCGCCAATTTGCAGGGTCACAATCTCGCGCATGATCCAGCCCGATCGCCGTCGTACAGCGCAGCTAGGTTTTATGAACTTGCAATTTTTCTATACTGCGAATTTTGTCTCAGGATTTTCTTTTTTTCATAAATGGTTTCAACTTTTGGATGCAATTATGTAGCTTGCATTCTCGTGCTAAGTTTTTTATAAGATATGTATATAAGTTTACTGTACTAATTTTGAAGTCTTCATATATGAAATAAATAAATTAGGCACAGCTACGTAGCCCTTAAGTCTGTTGAAGTTTTCCATCTAATTGACAACAAATACTTAATAAAAAATCATGTCAACTGTGCCACTTGAGAATTCTTATGAGAAATATTACAAACACCGCTCATTTTGCTTGTTGTCACCTTACGGCCACAATTGTATTCATCATAATTTTCACACACACAAAAAAAAAAAGGTAGTACCGAACGTCTAGCAAGGGATTTCACAATTAAATTAGATTAAAATGTATATGCATCTCTACAAATAATTCAAACAACTAAAGGCTGCATACCACATTCGACCCTCGAATGGTCCGCCATACACTGCTCCTCATCCGATTGCTGATTCGGCACGTCCAAGTTGTCTGCAATGATTGATGACTCGGCCGTCTCGAGCTATTTCTCCTTCTTCTCCACGGATAAAGAATTGTACAGGCGATTTACTTCGTTGGCAACAAGATGTTCGAGAACAACGCCATTGGCATCGATAAAATTGGCGCACGATTTATTGCTGGTTGCCTCGCGTGTTGCCTTGACATCGCGCATTGTCAATGTTAGAGTATACTTATCATCGTACTTCTTCATATCAGAACTGGCTTCCCAAATACGCTGTCCCTTGTTGTTATCCTTGCCGATGCCAATTTCTTTTTGCACGGCCACGGCAAAGGTACCCTTTTCACGGAACGTTGTGTGCAATGTCAGTATACCCATGAGCACGAAGTAACCAAGCACACTAAATAAAAGTACTGGTCGCGATTCAGGAAAAGGATGGGTGTAGTCCCAGCCATGTGCCATGACAGCGACACCAACAGCCAGCGCGCAGAGTGCGAGCCGCGTGTTAACCAAGCCGAATTGCTCCTTCAGCTGTGGCCGATCGGCAAATAGGCACGTCTTTACCGCATCATCTAGTGCATGCTTCACGGCAGAACCATCCCACTTGTTGATTTTGACCAGCTGTATTTAGCAAAGTACATATAATGATTTTTCAATTATTAACTGTTTCTGTGTATCTGACGTGTACATGTGTCCTCAAAAGGGACCGTGTAGAAAACAAAGTCTATACTGCCAAAAAAGCTTCTGCCATAATACCTCTTCTATTGGTAGCTGTTGCGACTTGTCTTCCTTTTTAGTCATTTCTTTTAGTAATTGGTAAATTTGCGCTACTTTAAACTTGAAAACGTTTATTCAAACTATTCGCAATTTGACAACGCGACAACAAAATAAACAGCAGTGACTGACGAACATGCAGTGTTGGTAATTGCATATACCTAATTATCTTAACAGTGCTGTGAAGCCATTTTTGAATATAACACTCGGATAAAACGGTTGAAAAAAAGAATTCAAATTTTCTTTACCAGAAAATGTTTAAAAAAAATCCTTTATTACACATATGTATTATTTACATCTAGAATTATAATTAAATTAATATACCACGGAATAGTTTGATTTTAGGCTACCATATAAGACATATATAAACTTATGTTTAAATGGACTTCATTTGTGACATTAAATCGTCCAGAGTCATTCCCGCACCACTAACAGCTGCACCACTGTCGTCGGAGAGAGAGTCATGCGCTGGCGCCTCATATGCCAAACGTAAACCTTCAGCTACAATCGCAGCGCTATTCGTTGGTTTCTCAGTAGGTGTGTCCACCGACACTAACTCAATGCCCCATTCGTTCGTCTCATGTACAGGCTTAACTTCGGAAACTTCTACGGCTTGTACCACTGGTTTGGGACGCGCCAGATAATCTTTCTGCCGTAAAAGACAATGCCGATCCTCACATTGTGGATTCGGTTTGAGACTCATACGCGGAAAGAAATCATTCAAGGCATTATAGCCCAAGTAGTCCGATACTTCGCCAAAGTTAAGCAAACACTTGAGCGTATTCTGCACCAAAATACCTGCCGTTATGCCCATCGTGGTGGGTAATGAGGCAGCGCACACTCCTTCCCGCTTTAGTGTGCGTTCGTCAATGTTCTCGGCAACAACCAAAGGTGGCGCACAAGCAAAACACGCTGTCTCGCCAGGTCTTATGAATTGTATATGGCCAGATACAGCATTCTCCGACACGCCGGACTCGAACCAATTCAAATTAAGCTCATTGCAGGCGGTATTAATGGCCATACGCGCTTCAAAATTGTCTACACAACTAAGCACGAGATCTACAGGAGCGGACCCGTCTTCATTCAGACCACCATGCGAAATTGTGTGAAGGAACTTTTCAAATGACTCGACGGTGGTTATATTGTAATTGTGGGTTTCAATGCACACATCCGGATTTATAAAGCCTAGCGTACGAGCAGCTGCAGCGACCTTCGCAAGTCCTGCTTGTTCGGGTGTAAAAAACAAACGATTCATATTGGCCAATTCAACTTTGTCATAATCGAAAAGTATTAGTTTGCCAATACCGCATCTGTTTAAGTATAGATATAATTTTTGTATATAATAGCAGTACACCTACCCCCACCTACCTTGTCAACATATCGGCGGTTACGCTGCCAACGCCTCCTACACCCACTACCGCCACTGTTTTCTCCCGTATGCGCTCATACTCTTTGACTATGCCCATGCGTTGCAATGCCATTAACCGACTATACGGATTAGAATCTACCACTTCCGCAGACATCCTCTCGATGCGTTCCCGCTTCGCATACGTCTCGAGTTTACGCTCCTCCAGTTGCTGCTTCAGGCCTGCTATCTTTGCTACCAAATCTTCAATCGTCGTCATGTTGAGGATTATACAAAAAATACACAAGCTTGATTTATGCTGTCGTCGTGTCACTTTTTTTGTGTGTTGACAAAGTGACACAGTGAGATACACGTGAGAAATAGTATATAGTGCTGTGCAGTAACACTGAACTCTGTGAAGCAGTCATGCACAACGTAAAACCGACCTGGATTTTGCTCACGTGAGCATACTCACGAACAAAAAGACCCCGAATCTTCATCAGCAAAAACATTTGAGTGGCCTGACAACCATGACGCAATGTTTGTTTACGTTTTGTTGGCAGTGAGTGCAAGTCAGAAGAGAGGAGTGCTAGCGTGAGTGAGAAAGAAAGATTTCGGATTTCGCCTAACGCAACGCCAGAGTTGCCTGCCACTGATAAACAGAATGCAAAGCCTGTAACAATAATGATAACTTAACGAAAGCTCTACTACAATTTGTGCATAATTAAAATAAAAAGGCTCCAACGTATTGAAAACTAAAGCCTGTAAAATTAAAGCTCCAAAAACCAAAAGATTAAAATGTTGTAGCAGTGCTATCAAGCTTGCGCAAGGAAACTCTCCTTGAATAAATGTGTCTAGAACAATGTGGCCATGCTCGGGTAATTGCCTTGTCATAAATTAACATATTATGTGTCGCCGTTGTAAACTTGAGCTTAATTTGAAATAGGTTTTGTTATAAATGAACTGCGCAAATTATTTTTATTGAAACGTTGTGCGTGAAATTGACAGATTTCCTAGTCGTAGTGTAGTTAACAGCTGTGGTAATTTCAAATTTAGAATCTACTAGAGTTCGTGATGCAAGTTTATTAATGGTGAGCTAATTTGCATGAATAATTAAAAACTAAAACTAAAAACTATCTCCTGTATTTATTGTTATTTCTGTATATTTAGAGTAGAAAACCTAGTTTCGCCAATCCCAATTTAATATGTTCTTGTGCACTTTTTTACAGATATTAGTTAATAAAAATAACACATTAAATTTCAAATTTCGCGCTTGATAATTAATCCACAACAGAATTTGTTTACGATTATATGTATTGCTCTCCTTTGTAAATTAATAAATTACTCATGATTTTTACTGCATTTTTGACCAGACACTGCAATGTAAAATATCAGTTTAAGAAAGTTAATCCCTTAGACACTGCAGTCTCATAGTTCTGTGACAAGGAAGTTTCTATTCTAGAATAACTTATGTGTAACTCTGATGAGGCTACATTTCCTCCGCCTATTTGCTTTCCAGTTTCACCTACTCATCAATAAATAATTTTCATAAACTTTGAAAAGAATATCTTGATCTTTACTTGATGTTAACCAAATGAATGCGTTTACTCCTTTACCACTCCATCGCCCTTTTTAATATCCTAATTAACTCTTATCGTTCTGATTTTTGTTTTTTAACATTTTGAGATTGAATCAACTTAACAATTAATAATAACAAAAATTTTTAAATAATTTTCTCTTTTAGTGTATTTTGAACTTTATTTTTTTGTTTAATAATAAAAAAAGTGTACGTAATAAGTAATGCCAGACATGCTCAATGTGTGTTTGGATAAATGCAACTTTAATTACTGCGATGACCACGTCGAAAATTGAATCAATTCATTTAATTTTATTTAATTATTTTTTTGTTTTTGATTTTTTCTTGTTTTTGTTTTTTTTTTTTTTTATAATAATTTGCACCGATTACACCTTTTTTTAGATTATTCGCACGAGTACATATGTGTGTGTGTGTGTGTGTACATATAAACCAGGACTATCACTTGTTAACAATGTTTAAAAAAAAAAACACATACATAATATTATTAAATAATAATTAAAAATTAAACATTTACACTGCTTGCGCCTTAGTCATCGGCTGCCGCGGCTGCAGGCGGACGCGGAAGCCCTCCTCGCGTTTGAGTATGATGTCTGCTTGTAGCTTAAAGTCGGCCTCGGTAAGGTCGGAATATACGCGATAGCTACGCAGTATAGTCGAGAGCAGTATCTTCAGTTTGAGCATAGCGTACTTTCGTCCTTACGATGAGAAAGAGAAATGTGGGGAGAAAAATTGAATACTACACTCTGCTGTGTCAGGTGTCATTTCTACTTACCCACACAACTTCTGGGTCCAGCTGAGAATGGCACGAAGGCATAATAATGCCGATTGGCCTGACGTTCGGGTAAAAAATTATCTGGATCGAAGACATTCGGATTCGGGTAAACATTAGGATTGCGATGTAACTTGAATGTTGCTACTGTTACTGTTGCGCCTCTGGGTATGATGTAATTGCCCGAAGCTAATTTCAAATCTTCTTGTAGTTCACGTGCAATCAACGGCACTGGCGGGAACATGCGTAACGTCTCCATTAAGCAGCGTTCAAGATATTTCATTTCCAATGTGTCCTGAAACGAGGCCGGTCGTGTCGAATCGCCAAAAATGCCATCTAGCTCAGCAATTACCCGATCTTGTATGTGCTGATGTATGCCCATAACAGAGAGAAAGAACGATGAACCTGCCGCCGTTGTATCATGTCCCTCAAACATAATCGTGTCCACTTGCTCCTTGATTTCGGTGTCGGTGATGAGTGCGCCATTCTGCGCGCTCTCGAGCATCAAATCGAGAAAGGCTAAACGCTTCTTTTCGCCCACATCGTTTTCATCGACATCCAAATCATCCTTGAGGCCAGACGACTGTCCATATGAAAGACCGGCAACGCTCTGCTCCTGTTGTTGCTGATCGCCAGTCTCCGACTGCTGCGTTTCACCATTATTAGCGCCATATGCCAATTTTAGTTCACTTTGTGCCAGCGAGCCGCGTTTACCCTTTTCGAATGCCTCCTTTTTGCTTTTGATCACCTTCTTGGTCAATCCGTGTATAATGTTCAGCAGTCGACCCTGTTCTTTATAGTATTTGGTTATCGTAAAAATGAACTCATTGCGCAGGAATATGCTGCGATGGCGTGCGTGCAGTATATCGCACATCTTCATCACAGCCATAGCGTATTCGAAGCCGGATTTATCTTGGGTTTTCTTTGAAACGCCCATGGCGGTTTCTACAAAGTGTAAATTGAAAAAATTTATTAACAATTATTTTTTCTGATTATTACTTTTTTCGCTCTCTCGCAAATCTCTTTCGCTGTCTAATGCATAACTAACTGTGAATGGACTTTGCTGACCCTTTTTTGTCACTTTTTAACTTTGTGTTCCGCATCAAAATCAAAATCAATTTAAAACAACAATGCAACATGAATACTACAACAATAATAATAATAACAACAACATCGTTTAACATGGAAAATTTATAATGAATACATGTACATTAACAACAACGATTTATTCGCTCATCATTGCAAAGTCAAATCGTTTTGCATGGATTTTGTTTTGTTTGCGCATTGTTGTTGTTATTGCTGTTCTTTTTCTCTATCACTTTTTCGTTGTTGTTGCTGTTGTTGCTTTTGCTGGTACTGTTGCTTTCTGTTGCCGTTGTTGTTGACGACGCAGCAGCATGCCCACATTTATACGTATTACACGTACATATGCACACGTCCATACATATGGCATTGTTGTAGACGGCGACGGTGAAAGCGGTCGCCATGTAATAATCATTAAAAAAGCTTAAGTGCAATACAATGCAGCAACAAATAACAACAACAACGACAATCACAACAACATATACATAATAACAACAAAAAGCGAACTTGCATCACAATTAAGTAAAATTAAAAAAAAAGAAAAAAGGAAAAATACATATGCTGGTATAATCTCCCGCCGGATCTTAAAAAAGAACTACGCCAAAGATGTTCATATGTACACATATATGTACATATGTATGCATGCATGCATTTACATACATGTGTAAATAGGTTAACTATGACACGGGATATTATTTCGGCATGTGTGCCATTTATGGCTGTCATATGTTTTGTAGCTGCACACAGCTAATGTTAGTTGCTGGGAGACCATCTTAAATCAGGAAATCTCAGAAATAAAAAATAATATTCACAATTCATTTATGTATGTGCAGGCACAGGTTGACTGCGCCTCTAAATCACTTGCCAATAAGCGACATGCGAAAAAATCAGTGCTGTCATTTTTCTGGCAAAACCTCTGCTTAACTCGATGCTATAATAGCTGCGCGTGCAGGCGGAAGCTGTCATTTGTCAAATGCAGATTTTTAAATTTGAGTAATTCAAAAAAATTGAAAAAATCAAGACAATATCATAAACAAAAGGCGTTCAAATATGGAAAATGGCAGCTGCAGCAACATAATGTACGTACCATATGTATATGTATAGTATGTACGAGTATATGGTAAGATTACACAACAATTAGTGTCAATGCAGACAGGTACTCTATACGTCAGTCAGACATGCGCTGCTTAACACAATAAGATGTGGGTAAGTGTAAGTTCAGCCTACTGGTAGCCCACTGTGGCTACTGCTGCTGCGCATGATTGCGACCACTTGGCCAACACAAATGCATGCAAGCCAATGAAACGTGCGAAATTGTTAAGAAAATCAACAAGCGAATACCCGTTGCATGCGTTTAATTGCAGCCGAACTGCCGCCAACTGCCTACAACTGTTGTGCACGCATATATATGTGCAAACATACGTATGTAACCGTTTGTCTATTGCTTAATCGAGCGGTGGCAGAGGCGGTCATTTCGCTAGCAAACTGCTGGCATTTCTTCATAACGGAAAGTGGCATTTTTATACAGGTAACGCCGTCATTGGCCAAAGAGCGAGCGCCGGATAGTTGTGCCGTACTTATGTAACTTTTGTTGTCATCGTCAATGATAAATGCGATTTAGGCCCAAACAACAACACAATGCCTTATTCTCTATGCTTTTACCAGTTTTTTTTTCTTATTTCTTTTTTTTTTATTTTTGCAAAATTTTGTTTTCAGTTAAATTTTCTTTTCAATGCTTTTCGTTAGCAATTGTCGCATTTATATTCATGTAATATTTCGCTATTTTTCGTAATGTAATTTAGCGACAAAAAATAATATAGGTACAATATATGCACATATCTATTTATTACTTTTTATTACTAATTACGACCATTTTTTCTTGCTGCACTTGCGTCCATAATCGTTTTTATGTCTGGGCCTGGGCATTGTGTGCATTTAAATTTTCGGTATTAGCGTTTAGCGAATCATATTTCGTTTTCCACTGACGTCGATTAGTGCACGTTGTTTGTATGTTTTTTGTTCTTATTATTGTTGTTGTTGTTGTTGCTGGTTTTACTGCTTTTGCTACTGACTGCTGCTTACTACGACTGCAGCTGCGAATGTGTTTTAATTGTTGTGCGGCATAGTTAGGTAGCATTTACATTTCGCATTGCTAGAGCAGTTGTTGTTGATGTCGCTATTGTGGTTATTTGCTTTTGTTTTTTGTTTATAGCACAAGTTGCGCACAAATCCGTTTTGGCAAATTGACAATAAGACACGAATGTAAATGTGTATCGTCCGTTTACGAAAATTATCGTCTAACATGCTGCTATAAGGCACAGTAGCGACTGGAGCGGGGATAGGGTGCCAAAGCTCAAACCATGGCTAGGCAATGTCATTAACATAGTTTCTGATTGATAGTTGATTATATTATATTTTACGCATACGCATATGCATGCATTTTGGTATACAATATAGCCGTTACCACTGTAACAGTGAAACTCTATTACATGTTTGTTAAACTCGGCTTGCCTTTTCCCTTTGCTTAGTAAAGCACTTTAAGTTAAAATGCTTAATATAGTTAAAATCTGCTCCGTATTATGCATTTTTCAACATAACGAATGCGACGGTATTTACAACATTTAATTCCGAATATCGCAGTTCTATAGTAATCAGAATCGTTTAATTGCCAACATCCGTCTATTTATGTGAAGTAAAAATTTAAAAAATTTCATAATAGATGCATAAATGACCCATTTTTACTAGAAAATTTTGCCAAATTGTACCTTCAATTATTGGCAACTTCTCCTTTGGACAAAAAGCTAGTTGTAACAATAACAATTAAATGTATAGAAAAAGATGGCCTCCAATGAGATCATCTATTATAATCTAATATCAATCCAAGCAAAATACACAAAATGAGTACCAGACCTTTACTCTTAAATGTTATCAGTAGGCTGAGAGAAATGTTGATTTTATTTCCCGCGATTATAGATAGTTTCTGATATATTTCTGTTATAGATTTGAAATTGGGCGTAGATCGCTTGTTCTCATAGAGAATGCGGTAGACGTCACTATCTATTATACACACTTACATATATTGAGACGCTATGTTTTGGTTTTATATGCGTGTAGTGCACTAATTTATTGAAAAATTTGCCTAACACGTTCACTTGAAATCGGACATATGAAAAACTAAATCGAATAGGAAAAAAAAACACTAGAAAAGAACATGAAAACAATCAATATACAAGTAGCTGTATGAATAAGTAATTTCAGCTCACAGGAACAATTGTGCGCGTATATAGGGAAATGGGTCTACGCTTAATTATGCATTGTCGGACGGCAACAACAAAAACAACGTCAACAAAAATAAGAAGAAGTACATACTGACTCCGTTGCACAGATAGGTTGCAAAAAAAAACTTGTCGTAACTAGATGTGCGTAGACATACTAAGACTGGATACGACACCACACGGCGGGCACGGCACACGGCACACAGCACATAGCACACATCACACGACGACGATAATACAACATAAGACACAACACGTGGCGAGACGTTGGTGGGAGGGCATTTGCATACGTGTGTAGATTTACTTACCCAATAGAATCTCGACAGTTGCCTCGCTCATATAATCATGACAATCAAATGTACGGCCGCCCTCCTCACGCAGTTTGCGTACCACATTGCGTGAATTCTCGTTAAACAATTCAATGAAACTCTTTAAGACATTCAAATGGAATGTTGGTGCGATTAGCTTACGATGCGAACGCCATTTTTGACCTGGAATAAGCAAAATAAGCAAAAGAAAATAAAACGAAAAAAAATAACTCAAGAAGATAAATAAAACGAAATAAAATAAAAGCCAACTAAGCTGATAGTCAAAGCGAGTTTAGATTATCTGCGCCTGCCACAGCGAGCTCGTGAACTGAGCCTGAACTCTAAGCATGTAATTTACAATTCGCATTTTTATTACAAAAGGCTACAGATTACGCATAGTAAGTAATTTGCCATCACGATTTCCCATGTTGTTTTTTGTTTTCTCTCCTCTCTTGAAGACTAAAAGAATTTTCCTAATGCTGCGCTTTGCGTGTTACTAAGTATAATGCTGTGCTTAAGCCTATTGCCTGTTTTTTATTTGCGCACTCGTGTTTTTATTTATAAAACATGGAAAAAAAAAAAAAATAATAATAATAATATGAAAAGCAGAAGAAATTAATGAAAAAAAAGAAGAAGAACCAGAAAACAGCTGCTAACAGTAAAAAAGTGAAGAAGTGAGAAATGTGTCTGCGCCTGAACGTTTGGGCATTATCTAAATTGTCAGCTGTCATGCTTACAAATCGTTTAATTAATTTATGATTTTATAAACGCAATTTAAACTTTATTAAGTTGACACTTTGAATGCGTTGTAAATAATTTCTAATGCTCATAAAATAAATTCAATTTTTATTAATATCTTTTTTTTAAATTTTTTTGTGTTTGTTGTTGTGTCTTGTGGTTTTTACTTTACATTTTCTTTTCGTTCTCCTTTTCGGTTTATTTTTATACCCTGTATCAAAAAATTTTAAAGGCTTTGCTAAAGTTGTGCAAATGTATGTAAAAGGTAGAAAGAGGCGTGGTAGACCACACAAAGTATATATATTCTTTGTAGCAACGAAAGGCGAGTCGATCTAGCCATGTCCGTCTGTTTGTCTGTATGAACGCACGGATCTCGGACCTAAAGTAACCAGATTTGTCACGAAAACTCGCCTAATCCTTAGGTATTTTGGTTTTTCGATATTCGACATATAACATATAGGAACGATCAGCCGAAAAACGACATTTCCTAATAAAAACCCTTTTGTTTTTTGAAATATCATTACTAAATTTCGGATTTAATAGTTTTAGGTAATCTGTAATCATACGTCTCAATATTATATTTATCGGTTCACTATATCATATTTCTGCCAAAGGAACAATCGGCCAAAGAACGACATTTGCTGAGAAAATCCTTTTTGTTTATTAAGATATCGTTACCAAATTTCGGATTTTATAATTTTAGATAACATATCAAAAACTGAATATGATAAATATCGGTTTACTATAACATATAGCTGCTATAGGAACAATCGGCCGAAAAATGGCTTTTACTAAGAATAACTTTTTTGTTTTTTAAGATATCGTGAAAAAAATCTTATTGAATTGTGAATTGAGTATGGGGTATTTTATAGTCGGGTGCGTCCGACTATAACCTTGTTTTTTCTTTTTTATTGAACGCTTACCTGTGCTAATAAGCAAACCATCGCCCAACCATGGCTTGAAGAATTTATATTCGGAGGCCTTGTCAATGTAGACATGACTACTGAGCAGTAATTCAACATCGCGAGGATCATAAATAAACACGACTAATTTGGGCCCAATCCACATTTTAGCAACATGCTCGAACTCGGCGCTTTTGCGAATGACTGTTTTGAAAACAGCTACGTTGCAAATGGAAGAAAAGAAACATAATCATAATTATAATAAATGGGTGCAAGTCAAATTTGCCAAAACACCAATAAAGGATACAGCAAAAGTGATAAACAAGAGGCACGTACACGAAGCAGGTCCAACAAAGTCGAACAGGTGTCCGACTATGGGCAAACCTCGTGGTCCCGGCAAACGTGCTGCAAGTGTAAAGAGATGACTGTGCGATAGGCGCCAATAGACGAACCAAAGCAGAATTGTTGGCAACAATAGAAAGTAGAAAATGCTGCTGGGCGAGATCAGCGCGGGATCTTTCAGAACTTCCAGTGTCATTGTTGGCCCTTCCTCTTTCGTAGCGTTCACTTTAGTAAATTGCTAATTACGGTTTATTTTTAATTAAATTTTTTAGTTGTTTATATTTAACTAACTATATTTAAGCACAGTCTCTAATATCCTTTTTTGTTTTTTTTTTTTTTTATTTTTTATGTTGCACACGCCAGCGTATAAACACAGAGCGGCGTACTATACGTATGTGCTTATTATTAATATATGCATATAAGTTTATTTATATTATGTAGAACCGTATATAAACGCAAGCCAAAAAAAAAAAAATCAAATAGAACAACACAAAAACTACACCGCGTACAGTGCCGAGGCGAACGTTAGGCGTCCAGTAAAACAGCGCTCACACAGCGTACCTAGCGGTTAGCTAATCTTCGAATGAGTTTCAAGACACGCTCGTGAGATCTGCTGCTGCGTTCACATTCACCGCGTATCTAACGTTCAAAAATAGCTGCGCTTTTCCAGTGTGCGACACTTTTATAGCCAAAAACAAAACAACAATATGTCAAAGCGACTACAGCCCCATGGCTACTACGTTGTCAACGTTGTCGTCGTCGTAGCTGCCGCTGTCGTTATTTGTCCACATAGCTCGTGCATATGTTGCGGACTTCCTCGTCATCGGGCGGCAGACGTTCGTGCACTCGGACTGCTTCGTGTGCGCTCGTGCTAACCATTTTTGTGTGATCGTGTTGCGTTCAGCTTTTATGTATAATACAATGCTGCAATGCAGCTTTCTCGTGTGCAGCTTAAAGCGTAGTGAAAATTATTTTTATTCGCTTTGACGTTAGAAAACAACAACCACAACAACACAAAACATAAGAATCGCGAGAGTTTAAGTTGCACTGTGTGCATGAGTTTTTGTTGCATACTTTGCGGTGCTTGCTTAGAAATATATACAATACATCCAAAACGAAACTAAAATTGAGACATTATTTCACGTTTATTTATTATCAGCGGCATATTGCATGCCATTGCATTGCAATTGTCTTTACTTTCTTGGTTATAAATATTCGTCATAGTTAATTAATTACTTATTAATAGAACAAAATTTTGTATAAATATGTTTGTATATTAACTTATTTGTAATTAACTTAGAACACACGCACGCATACAGACAGACATACGTACATACACGTACTTCAATAGTGGCTACAGTAATTTTATCAAAACGATTTAAAATTAATCTCAATAGCAATTATCAGTACGTATGGGCATTATTAAACTAAACTCAAACCTTTAGCATGTACAACTGGACATTATCATTATTGCATAGTAATTTGTATATATGCATATTTAATTTACATGCCAACGCTCAGATTTCTTTAATGGAAGTCATATGCCATAAAACTATATAAAAAAACAAAATTTAAAAATCTTAACTATTTAATATGACTAATAAGATTTTGCAGCTAAAGGCTAGCATATAATAAATTGTGCTCAAAAAAATAGAAATCATAATACAAAATGTTGCAGGCAGCTTTCTTGTAATAGTCATGGTTTTCAAATATCAATGCAAATGCTTAAAATTAAATGCCTAAAATCATGCTATGATGCATTATGCACTGATATACGTTATTGGTGCCCCATGATGAGTGTTTTGATATTTTACACTTTTTCTATTTTTTTTTTTTTGTAGTTTACACTGAAGACTCATAAATAACAATTTGCAAGACTTTTGGCTTGTTATTCTGCGCTTCTTTTACCTCGCGGAGTATGGCATTCGTAATGGCCTCCAGTGCAGCGATGTCCGTTTCATCTGCATTCTTCTTTGAAGTATTCCATTTGGGCATTGAAACCTGCCGAAAAGAGCAGAATGCGTAAAATATCTTCAGGTAAACATGTGATTTATTTTAAGCACCACATGTGAAACATGCACAAACACATAAAAATTAAAAAAAAGAAAAAATAGATAAAAAAAAAAAAATTAAACATAAATTTTATTTGGCTATTCCGAAACTTTTTATACCTTAAATGAATAATAAGATTATTTAAAAAAAAATTGAATAACATTACAGATTTTAGTTTCGCTAATAATAATATTATTTATATATACAAAATACGTAATATAAAAATATACACTGACCAGTGATTTATTTGAAAAAGGCAACTACATAAGCGATATGTGGCCAGTTCAAAGTGATCAGTTTAAGCCAATCTACCTGATTTCTAAATTGTATGGTACACAACAGCCGTTAATATTCGTCCAAGTCAGCAGCTTAGTTCAAGTGAGAGTAGTGAAAAAAAAACTAGTAAATGAATAATCATTTATATGCCTTTGTGCTGCAGAAATGTTCATGCCCGTTATTTAAGCATTCGTTCAAGAAATGGATTAAGTAGTGCAAAGTTTTGTACAATTATCCTAAAAGCACAAAAACCAAGGCACTGAGTTAGTCATGTGGAGCATTCGTTTACACTCTGGCGTCGTCGAGGTGTTGCAAGCATTTTAGTCCTAATAACGACAGCCAGGCAGTGCCAAAATAAAACCAGAACGAAAAAAAGACAAAAAAAATGAAGTGACGCTGCTGCCAAATAAAGTTACGGTAAACCCAAAGGAATAACAGTGCGTATGTGTAATTTGTTGCTTCTGCACCCATTACGCTTCGTTAAACTTGTTTTGGATGTTCGTTTGTTCTATTGTAGTGTCTGGCAAACGACACTTTGTGTGTAAGCGCGCGCGTACATTGACCCATATTTAAATCGACTAAATAACAGACCGCATGAAGTATGTGTATTATTCTTATTATTTATAGCAGCGCAGAGTTCATACGCCATGTTGGCATCATTCGACTACACTTAGTGAAAATAATTTAATTTACCGAAAACATAGTGAAATAAAGCAAACTACAATGAAATGAAAAAATAATAATAAACGTTAAGTGGTGTAAAAGAGTGCAGACATACCGTCAAAACTTTTTGCAATGCGCTATAATCCAGGCCCGTGCCCGCCGTCTCGCCCAGACGTCGCAAAGTTTCCGCCATGGGACCGGACAGCTCCTGCACAGCATAATATGAAACAGTGGAGATGAAAATAGAGAGAGTAAAAACTTATATAAGCAATTTGCACTAAATCATTTTAATTAAATTTGCTACGCACTTGCAGCTTCGCCCAACTGCTCGCATACTGACGCCGCACCAACTCGATAATGGTCGAAGTCAACGCCAGTCCAATTAATATGTACAAAGTGCAGAGCAGCATATAATTTGGTTTCTCTGCATATAAATAAAATGACAATGTTAAAAAAAAGAACATAAGAAAAATGTATGCAAGCAAAATGCTCTTACTCGGCACTAGATCGCCAAAACCAATTGTTGTCATGGTAATGAAACAAAAATAGAATCCATCGAAAAAGGTCCAATCGTCCTCCCACAACAGTAGCAGCCCTGCGCCGATGGCCAAATAAACACCGAGAAAACAAACCGCTGCCAGTGCATAGAACCACGTCTTGCCAAAGAATTTCGTGAACCTTGGCGATTCTGTGCAGTCAAGACAAAAAGCAAAGTAAGTAAGTGGGATAGATTGAGAGAGGGAGAGAGGAAAAGGCAGCACTGCTGTTACTTGCTTACTCGGCATCTGTTTGCCAAAAACTGAGACGGCGGTCGCAAACAAACGGCCCCAGTCGGCGATGACCGTCAGCGTGAAGGGTATGCCAATTAACGCAAAGCAAATGCAGAACGCGCGTCCGCCATTCGTTACAGGCACAATGTTTCCATAACCTGTCAGCGTAGATTAATTCACATTAGATCATGTCAAGCCAACGTAAAATTCAATTGAATGCCCTAGCCTATCCCCGTATCCATATCTATACCCACCTATCGTTGTTAACACAGTCGATGAGAAGAACACAGCTTGTAGTATGCTCCAGCGCTCGTAGGGCTCTGGAAAGTCTTTGTCGGCCACAATCAGTAGACCACCTTCGGCCGCCTCTTGCACAGACTACGAAAAATAAATAATAATGACATTTATTAAATTCGCTTATTTATGACGTTGCGAGTTGCGTTTAAATTGCCCATCACTCAACGCACAAATTCGAACTCAGCCAGGCGCTTTAGACTTTGAATGTACAACAGGACCTTTGAGTCTAGATGTTAATTAATTTAGCTTGCAACGATTTGCTACTTGCTTCGATTTCTATTTGACATATTTTTATGTCTATGCTGTCGATAACGAACCTCTGTTGAGCGACCCTTTAACAGCGACATCACAGAGACTGTTAATCATATAGAGGCCGCATCTCATACAAGTTGAAATTTTTGTTCGTGGGCGCCTATAAAGGCGCCCAAAATTCTGTTGGGAGTACCATAGTGCTTTGCTACTCTGACTTTACATTTTCGTTTGATTTGATTGGCCTAGCTCATATAAGTTTTTTTGGTGGCAACTGCCACCATGTTGTTCGCATTTCAAGAACGTTGGTATTGTTGAAGTGGACGTGTGCGCAAATTTCGATGGTACCGTCTGAAATACATGAGTTTGTGTTTGTGTGCAGAAAAGAATTTTAGAAGTTTGAATTGCCAAGCTAGCTCATATTTATTCGTTTTGAGAAAATATTCTGCTTCTTCTTAATTGTTACGGGCATTTCGTTCTGCTTTTTGTGTGTGCGTGCAGAAAATAATTTGTTATAATTTTGAAGTTTTGACTATTTCTACGTCTACAAAATATATTTTTTGCTTTGTGTTGCTGCTGCTTCTTTATTGTCATATGCATTTCATTCTGGTTTTCATGTGTGCCTGGTATAAAAAGGCTGTCGTATTCAATTTTTGTATGCATTTAGACATCAACACCTGCAGTATGTGTATACACACACACTAATAAGCGAATTTGTCATGATTTCAAAGTTACAATTGTCAAGCTATTTAATATTTCTTGCTTTTTATAAAATATTAGCTCTGCTTCTTCATTGTTACGGGCATATAAATTCTCAAAGCTGATTCTTTACGCTTTGGCTATGTGCATTAAAAAAATCAAAGCTAATTAAAATATTATGCAGCAATCATTCATGATTGGTGAAAATGCTAATTTTCAAAATAAATTTATTAAATTCTGACCCAATTATTCACTACATATGGAACAAAAGTTTGTGCACGAAATTGACTAAATTGGCGATCAATCGAAACACCAGTTCGTAGAGATTGTAGTGGAGTGCGCAAAATATTAAATGAAGACAATTTCAGCCGACTACGCAAAGTATGAATAGTTGATGGACTATTTATTTTGGTCTTTCACTATGCAGTATGAATTGTTGAATATGGCAATTTAAGGAAATCTAACAAATAAAATATTTTATATAACTATCGAAAATGTCTTCGATAATTTAGCATTCATTGATGAATTATCAAAAACCAACCCTAAAATAAACAAAACTTCACACTTAACAAAAGTGCGAGCAGCCCATGTGTTGGCTGAAAAGGGACGGAAAGGGAAGCAATATGAACACAAATCATATGAAAATTGCACACACAAAGCATGAAAGCCGAAATCAAAGTAAAAACAAGCAATTGTCATAAGAAGCATGTGTGCGAGCAGCACATGTTTAGGTAGGAAAGGGAAAACAATAACAGAAAGAGTAAATTAGTACAGATTTCTAAATTTTCAGTTCAGTTTGTCCTCAACTACACGCTGCCCGCCACTGCCTGATTTTGTCATTGGAACTTGGAATTTAGTTTGTATGAGATGCGTCTTCTTGTAACTTTATATTCTCTGGTATAAGGCAGACACAATAATAAAGTGCAAACGAAAATATCAGAGTCTTTGATGAGGATACTCCGTGAGAGGTCGTTGAGTTAAATATGAGCACATATACTTAGTGACAATATAGTCTATATATAGTACATATATATAGTTTGACTTTAAGATTCTAGTCAAAAAGCAATTTCATTCGAATAACTATTCTGCACGGAATTACATCATACTATGTCATAATGTCTCTGCGTGCAGCGACATCGCACATCCCATGACGTTTTTACGACTTTGTCTGCACTGCCAATATAAATTGCATGACAACAATAACAACAACGTTGTGTGAAGTCGTTGTTTAAGTTTGTTATTTATCTATCAGCCGTTAGTTATCCTTAATACGATAGGCTTACCATATTCTTGTCGCGATCTCTGCTATGTGCGAAATGGTCGTGCAGCTTATCACAATGCGTGCAGCGTACACAAAATACTCTCACACACAAAAGTATACGTATATACGTATAAAAATGATTGGAATTATTCACTGTAACGCACCGCTTCATATTTGGCCAATTCGAATGTTAACAACTGATCCAAGTTGTTCACATCGGTGTTGTTTAATATTGCGCTCACAAAACGCTCGCGTTGCACTTTCACCGTCTCCTTCAGATACTTCAAACGTGCCACCTCCGCGGGTCGCTCCAATTGCCGAAATATCTGCAAAGGGAATTTCAATTGCATTTTGAATAAAAGTAAAACATTATTTTTTTCAAATTTTGCTTACAAATTTCATTAACTATGGCTAAGCTAAGTAGTTTCTTGAAATCTTTATTGCTGTTTGCTCGTTGCGCATTTCCTCATTACCATGAAGCGCAGTCAAGTGTTCATTTCAGTTGATTGATGGCTCCAATAAGTCATTAGAGTATGTACAAACATATGTACTATGTATGCATGCGGAATATGATTTTTTTTTTTTTTGTTTGCCATTAGTGATTCCTCATTAATTTTTAAAACATCTTAGCAATTTTCACTGCCTACGACTGCCTGATTGCGTATTTTCTGCGCCACTACGGCCAAACTTTGATCACTCGATGCTGCGAAGGCGCAACGAAATTTATCGTGAGTTAAGTTCCTTGGCACGCTGCCACGCATATTTATGTCTGCTTATTTTCACACACACACGCACACACGCATATTTATACATGTGAATACTTGCACTTGTAATAAATTTGTCATACGCTATAGACAACTCCATTTCCCAGCTCTGTGGGTGGCATTCGCCAAACTGCGCGTAAGTGGCACAGCTGCGTCATTTTAACCATGAAAGCTTGGTGAGACTTTTTTTGTGTGAAGGTTATAAAGTAGAATGCTTTGCAGCACACTTAACAACAAAGCCACTGCCCTCAACCCAAAAAAGATCCCTCCGTGAGTATAAGTGGGTCAGTTAGTGCCTCAGACATGTCAACCCAGTCCCTTGAGTAGCATAGCAGCATATTACACCTTATAGAGTTTATATCTACATATACCATAAAAAATCAGCGATACTCTACTCAAAGTGAGAGCCTCACGCAGAAAATAGTTGACAGGTTTAAATATAACATGACATTGTGATAGTTTATACCCTGACATAATACAACTTTATACAAGTCAAATAGAACTTTAACTCTTGCGGAAAAGGAAAAGATTTTAGTATAACAGAATAGCGTTTCCGAGATCCCTGCGGTCATACGGACAGACGGACATAGCTAGATCGACTCGTCTTTCGACGCTGATCAAGAATATATATACTTTATGGGGTCTGCCACGCCTCCTTCTGCCTGTTACATACATTTGCACAACTTTAATATACCCTTTCCCATTTTTTGGTACAGGGTATAAAAATATATTCAGTTTTGGATTGGGTTCAGGGTTTTCTATATTCAGTTAGCCGATTGGGAGCGTATTGAAAATATACTTCATTTATAAGCAATTGATGTATAATTAGAGAAACACTAAAATTGCTTAATCGTTCAAAGGGAAAATGGCTTCAGAACTGTGAATATTATGGCAACTTGTGTATCTGCTTACACAGTAAGTATCTTGAAGTCAATAACTCCGCGTTGTTTTATAGCCAACTGCAAGTAACCTTGTACAGCTTTCAAAGATGTATGAACGTGCCGTAGAACTTCATGATATATGAGTGTTGCACGAGCAGAGAAGGGTTTCATAGCCTTCGCATTACGTGTGAGTTGAACACTAAAGGGGCAAGTTGACAACCTCGTTTCGCACCTGATGCTCTGTTCTACTCCTGCGGTACATGCGCGTCTATTGACACCATTGACCTTGAGTGTGTGCACGTGTGTGTTTGTGTGTGTATATGTACGCTCACCATCTGCCATTATATGTGATTTATTTGTGCGTCTGTTCAATAGGTGAACTACACTTGTTGCTTATTTACATTACGCGATTGCATAGCTGCGCTGCTGGCCGTTAGAACCGACGCAACGTCGCATATATGCAGCGTGCCACGTTTTCTTTATTATTTGGTGCAACATCTCTTAAGTTAAATTTAATATCAATTTTGCGTCAACTCATACTCGCGAACACATTTGCGAGCTGCTGCAGTTGGTTGCCCCAAGGACTCAGGTCCTAAGTGGTTTCAAGTTCTTAAATTTTAAGTAATGAGCAATATAAGGGCAATACAACTTACATATTTGGCATCGCATGGCATTCCATCTATAAATAGATTGAAACGCCGAAACTTACATTTTGCGCATTGTATATAAATAATATATATTTATTTTATATAAATATATATACATTTTAATATTATATGTACGTATGCCTTGAGAATATTGGAATTGCGGTTAATCTGATGCTTCATGTATGTATGCCTGCACATGTGCCCCTTCGGTGCAGCTGTCAATTATTAAATCAAATTCATATTGGAATCTCGTGAAGGCTGATGCTAACCTGATTACCCACTAATCAACAGCGAGCGAGGAGCCATTTGCCTCAAATCAAAACGAACGCACACAATGTCAGTGAGAGTCTACACAGATGACGTGTGAAGACGGGCGAGTTGATATACAAAAGAGCAACAACGGCTATAACAACTAGAAAGGCATGGTTATGGTCGGGCGTAAGCGACTACAGGAAACCCTGTACCCAATCCAAAACTGAATAGATTTTTTTGTTGCTTTAATATTTTTTATTCATAATATAAGGATATCTCAAGAAAAAAAAAAAAAATTTTTTTTTTTAGTAAAAGCCATTTTTCGGTCGATCGTTCCTACGGAGCTATATGTTATAGTAAACCAATATTTTTTTTATTCGGGAATATGATTGGATATTATCAATCTACAGTTTAGTAACGATATCTTAATAAACAAAAAAGTTTTTCTCTGTAAATGTTGTTTTTCGGCAGATCGTTCCTATGGTAGCTATATGATATAGTAAACCGATATACATAGTACTGCTTTATTTATTTGGACATTAGCTAAAACTATTAAATCCAAAATTTTGTAAAGATATCTTGAAAAACAAAGCGATTTTTGTTACTAAATGTGGGTTTTCGGCCGATCGTTCCTATGGCAGCTATATGTTATAGGTCGAATATCGAAAAAAAAATAAATTTGTTATGCCTATGGATTAGAAGAGTCTTCGTGCCAAATTTGATGATTGTAGGTCTTACCGTTTTCGAGATCCGTGCGTTCATACAGACAGACGGTCAGACGGACATGACTAGATCGACTTGCCTTTCGATGATAATCAAGAATATATATACTTTGTGGGGTCTGCCACGCCTCCTTCTGCCCGTTAGTTACATTTGCACAACTATAATATATTCTTTACCATTTTTTGGTACAGGGTATAAAAACAAGCATCTAGCAGCAATAAATGAATTTAATAAGCAAACCACAATAAAAGCATTTGCTATATGTTTAACATTTCAAAGAGCAAAAAAAAAAAAACAAATTTTGATTGGAATTTTAATAATTTCTACTTACTGCAAAGTGTTGAACATTTTGCACAGAAGCTATATAACTTGTTATTGTTGTTACTGTTGTTGGTATTGCTTTGTTTAAAAAGAAAAAAAGGAGAAAACAAGAAAAAATAGTTCCACAAGTGATAGTCTGCCATTTTTCAATAAAGCCAGCCAACCGACAGGGGCAGCAAAAAAAAAACAAAGTGAAAAACCGCTTAAGCCAGTTTTTCCTTAAAATCATACAAGATAATCATTCAACTTAGTTTACGTATAAGTGTTTTTATTTGTATGCACACACACACATACACACTCCTCGAATCGTGAGTGTATTTTTCTTGTGTGTATGTTCAGTAATACTTGAGTATACACATACATGAGCATGTGACATGACAAGCAAGCAGCAGAAAGTAGAAGAGCACAGAGAAAATGTGTCGTTCAGTGTCGTCAGTCCATAGCCTGCTGCTTGCTATGACGAATTTCATTTCATTTTACTTATTCCGTTACTTCTCCCGACATTTTTCCTTAGGTGTTTGACTGCCTGCATTATGTCCACTGTGTCGCACCGAAAGCTTATAAAGCAATTAAGCTTGATTCGCCCCAAGAACCAAAGAACCTAAGAACCCATAACAAACAAAGGCCGGTGGCAGAGCCTTTGGCACGAAACGTCACCAACTTAACCAAGTTGAGCATAGCTGAGCTGTGCTGACTTGAAGTTGATTTGAGTTTTTTTTTTTGTCCACTTGTGAATTGTGCTAATTGTCATGCTGCTGGTTTGGTTCTTTTTATTTTATTATACCCTGTACCAAAAAATGGTAAAGGGTATATTAAAGTTGTGCAAATGTACCCTACAAAGTATATATGTCCTTTATCAGCATCGAAAGGCGAGTCGATCTAGCCATGTCCGTCTGTCTGTCTGTATGATCGCACGGATCTTGGAAACGGTAAGACCTACAATCATCAAATTTGGCACGAAGACTCTTCTAATCGATAGGCATAATTGTTTATTTTTTTTTTTTTTTTGATATTCAACCAAAAACATATAGCTGCCATAGGAACGATCGGGCGAAAAACCACTTTTCCTAACCGAAACCCCTTTTTTTTTTAAGATATCGTTTTCAAATTTTGGATTTAATCGTTCTAGCTAATGTCGAATCACATATCTAAATATTTTGTATATCGGTTTACTATATCATATAGCTGCCATAGGAACGATCAGCCAAAAAATGGCTTTTACTAAAAAAAAAATTTTTTCTTTTTCTTGAGATATCTTTACAAAATATTGAAGCAACAAAAAAAAGACAGTTTTGAATTGGGTACAGGGTTTTCTATAGTCGGTTACGCCCGACTATAGCCCTGCCTAGTTTTCTTTTAATTTTATTTCTTGTTGCACGTTTGTAAAACGATTTGCCTGTAATTGCATTAATTGGACTTGTAAAAAATTCATTTAACAACTTTAATTGTATAGTTTTTGCGCAATGCAGTCTTTGACTGAACTTGGGCCTAGTTTACCAAAAGCGCTAAAAAAGTCTGCAAAACAAAATGGCGTGCATAACTTTCTGACTGTAGGCACAATTGAGCCAAATAAATGAAGCAATAGTTTAGCAGTTGGGTCAAAACAAACTAAACTTTGGCCATGGCTTACGCTCGAGTAAAGCTGACAATGCTGTTTATATAAGCTCGACAGCACACAAATGCTACACACACGATTTCAATGCTTTGCGACTTACATAATAAAATAACTCACAGCCAACTAATCTCAAAATTATGACTACCAGCAAATAGACTACACATTGAATCAAGTTCGGTTTAGCACTCAAACAAAAAAAATCAAACAAAAGACGAAAAATAGCGACAAGCAACGTTATGCAGCCTTTAGCGCTACATTTGCTGTCCGTTAGACAGTTGCTTTTGCAACGTACAACGTATACGCAATGCGGCAAAGCCTGTGTTGGCGCATAAATTACAATAATTATTATTATTCATCTCCTTATGCTGTTGAGGCTTTTGCAGCGATGGCGCGGCTTTCGGCTTGCGGCATTGCCATCAGTCTTCAGTCACACCATAAATCAGGCATACGTCGCCGTTGACATGCGCTTACATCTTGTTTAAAATGTAAGTGCGAGTTAAGTACGCAGTAAAGCACGCATGGGCGCGTAGGCATTTGCCTAGCAATTACGTTGTCGTGCTACGGTCACGGGGCACGCGGCATATGAGACGCAATTACCAAATCGAAATGTGGCTACAAATTGTGGGCACTTGTTGTGCGCGCACTGCCACATTCACTCTATATGTGTGTGAGTGTGCGTAATTTGTTAATCTTTTTGCTGTGACTATTATTTTTTTATTTTTGGAATACTTTATGACACAATACTATGGCGAACAGTATAGAACAGAGAAGTACAGAGCAGATGGCACTTGATATTATTTACGTATAGCATGTGTATGGATAGCAGATGAAACATGTGCCTTCTTTGTCTTGCTGTTATAAAAAGATTCGTATAAACAATATGCCAGGCACTCAGTTTGATTTTGCACGCATTGAGCAAAGAATAAGGCATAAAAAGAAATGCGAAAGTAGTTAATTTAATTTCATGTGAAAGCACACACTTGGTGCTATTAGGCACCGTATGATATACAAGAGCTTTGCTACACGCTGCGTTACTCAGTGTGTCGCTGAGTCATGCCACGAAGTGGTGAATTCGGCGCACTGGCTGCCGAACGGCTCGCCAAATGAGAAGTGTCAATCAACGCATGATCAATCGCGTCTGTTTTTTGTTATTGACATGTTGACGGTGGTGTGATTTTCGTATATCATTTTCAACAAGTGAGCAATGTCAACAGCTTATTGTCGCTGTGGTAGAGGGAGTAAAAAAAAAAATAAAGAGAAATGAGTTAATAAACGCTGCTGTCAAGGCGAGGCGCCAAAAATAATTCATCGCTGTCGGCCATGTTGAAGAGCAAACAAATATGCGTGGCATACGCAACTGAAATTCTAAACCGCATATGTTGGCGCGGCGTCATTAAGCGTAGAAATGTCGAGCCAAGCCAGGCTATGCCAAGCGTGTCACAGCAGTCAGCCTTAAACTATGTTAAGCTTTTTGCTATTGTGCATAGTGTGCAAATGCAGCAATTTGCATAGCGCGATTTTAGGCGTATCTAATATTCAACAACCAAAACAAACAAAAAAAAAAAAAAAGAAGAAAAGAAGCAGACGCATGCTATGTCCTGCATGCAGCGGATAGAGGCTAGCGACGTTGTCCAACACTTAAAGCACACGAAGCGCAAACACGTTTAATTAAACAATTTAATACACATAAAATATACGTTGAAGCTTTGTGGCACAAGCCGCACAGTATGCAAATGCATGTTTTATGCTAATGCCGGCCTGACCCAGTTATAACGCAGCCAAGACACGAACACGCATTGCCAGTCGCTGGAACAGTAGAGACTTGTACTGAAAATTGTGCACTATGATTTGCTTGGCATATAATTTCTTCCTAAGATTATTTTATATTCTTGTATTGTACTGTTTTGTTTTGTATTAGCAAAAAACGCAACTCTAATTGCAATAACAACAAGCAGAACAGCGGTTTAGCATTAGAGTTATACGCTGCATCAATTGACTTAGCCTCAGCCTCAGCTGCAGCTTCAGTCTTTTCCATCGTTGCTTGGCGCTTTGCTATTTTCATTTGATTTGGCCACTAATGACTGACGTAGGACAAACTGGCCGGGTGTGATACATGTTGATTTCCCATGTGGCTTCTCTTCTCACACAGTGCGAGTTTATGAAATTGATTTGATTGGCGCGCAAGTAAGTATTCGGCGCACATAGGCAACGCTTAGCAGTGTCAACTTTGAGTCATTGACATTACGCTTACGCAACATTGTGTTATGACTCGAGCATACAAATAAATAAGCAAAGCTACTATAAAGCTCCTACATTTTGCTATGCGCTATACTAAGGTGTAAAAGGAAAAATGCCGAAAAAAAAATCAAATCCTTGCCACATTTAAGCGAAATAAAAATCATTGAACACCATAAAGGGAACATAGCAAAGCAGGTCAAGCGCATAACATCCCCAAATGCGAACACTTGACGTCCGAGTCCTAACGCTTGATGCCTGTCGCCTGCTTACGAATGCCATAAGCGCGAAAGCAATCTGCTGGCGCGTTATTGCGGAATTCCTGCGTAAATTTTAAGAAACTTCGCGTGTTGCATGCTATTTACTATTCGCCATTCGCTATTCACCATTTGCTATTTGCCAAACGCGATTTGTGTCCGTTAACCCACCCAAGCAGCAAAGCATGGCAATGCATACAGGTTCGCATTGTATAGCATGGCTCCTAATATGTGTGCTTTATTGACCCACACAGTTGGCAAAATTGAAAGTTTTTGTTTTTTTTCTTTTTTTTTTCGATTACAAATTGTCAGAAACACAAAAATAAGCAGCTTGATGCTAAAAGAGAAAAAAATGAAAATAAAAGGGAAGAAAAAAGAAAATAAAAGAAATAAAGCAACAGCGAAACAGTTAGGCGGGTAAGATTAATTTCAAACGTTTTAAATCAATCAATTATTTTGAGCAGCATTGCGCGGGCAGCGTGCCAAAATCATTAAGAGAAATAATAGCGACAACAACAACACAATATAACAATATACATTTGTAAATTAAACAATGAAGCTCGCTGAAAAATTAACAAATTACATTTAGACAAGGTGACAAATGCCGAAATGTTTACGCGAAGACATAATTTATGTGCGCAATAAAAAAATAATAGAAAATGCATTTACATTTATATCCAAGTGTGTGTGTAGTGTTTGTAAAAAATGCAATATATATACATACGCGTGTATATATGTAAAAAACAGATAAACTAAAATCAATGCACATGCAGTGTGACGTAAATTGTGTTTATTTTTGTTGTGGCAGAAATGAAAAGAAAAACATTTTTAATATAAAAAACAATGCGCGACACTTAACCTCATTTTTAATGCAACACCTACACGCATTTCGCAGGCGCAACAGAATAATAAAAAACACAAATAAGTGTATTTAAGTTTTATTTAAATTTATTAACCGCAACAACGCAACAAGAATGACAAAAACCGAAAAATTCTAGGAGCTGGAGTAAAAATATTTTTTTTGGAATTCTAAAGCTGATACATGAATAATAATTAAATTAGAATCTTAAAAATGAATCGAATGTAGAAGCAAACGAGGGTTTCGATTCCTGTTCGGGTCTTCAGTTTTTTACCGATATTATAAATAATTCCCCGACTTCAATTAAGCGTGCCTGTGCTAGTAGATTCATTTTTAGGACTGGAATTTTCACATTGAATAGTTGTTTATAAACAATTATGTGAGCACATATTCATATACTTAGATCGCAGGCACTTAATGATGCTTGGTAAGTTTTTTTTAGTAGGAAAAGCGAAGGGCTAGTTTACATATATTATTGACTATCCATTTTGAACACTTTAGGACACAAATATCAATTCTTACTTGCTTAAAGTATACTGAGACTGTCAGTAGATAAAAAACAAATTCAATAAATGTCTGCATATTAAATAATGAAAATTATCCGCTAATCCGGATCAATTAAAACCGGGTCACCCCTGATTATCAGGGAGTTCGAATTACCAAAAGAAATATATATATATATATATATTTTAAATGTCTACTTATCAAATAATGAAGCAATAAAAACTTGATCTTTATCAAAAAAAAAAAATTAAATACAGTAGAACTCCGCTAATCCGGATCAATCAAAACCGGGTCACCCCGGATTATGACGGAGTTCGGATTACAAAGGAACATAAAAAACAAAGGAAACCTTTAAACATTTTTTAATTTCTTGTAAAAAATAAATCAAATAATTAAAAAAAAAAATTGTATATTTCCTTTCAAGGTATATATAAAACTAAAAACTGACTGAAACCACTTTATAAATTATTATGTACATTACTCAAAAATTATATTTAAACTTATACCTTATACGCAAAAGCCTTGGGATTGCCATCGCCAATTGTCTGCATGGATTGTAACAAATTAATAAAATAATGAACCTTTTTTTTTTTTTTTTAAGTGCACAGATTTTTCGTTTGACCTTTATTTACTTTACTATGTAACATTATTTACAATAAAAAAAATTCAAGAAAAGAAAAAAAAAATAAACAAGAAAACCAATAAAATAAAATACTTTTTGTTGTACACTCGCTATAACGTTGCAATAATTTTCGGTCTTTTGTAATTTTGTTTACTATATATGAAGAGTTCGGCCTGCCACAAAGTTTGTTTATGCAATTTGTCAATCGGCAGCAACGTTGCCAGGCGCATGCATGCCGGCCAACTTATCTCTTAATGACATCGGCTATATGTATATATGCATATACAATACATATGCACATACGTTAATGTTATCATAAATATTTTATTTTATTATATTTCAATATAATACAATTTTTAAACATTTATTTTGTATGTTTATGACTTTTCTTTTTTGTTTTTATCCCTATACCAAACAATGGTTAAGGGTATATTAAAGTTGGAATATTAAATGGAAGTAACAGGCAGAAAAAGGCGTGGCACACCCCACAAAGTATATATATATATACTATAGTATGATATATGATCAGCATTGAAAGGCGAGTCGATCTAGTCATTTCCGTCTATCCGTATGAAAGCACGGATCTCGGAAACGGTTATGCCTACCACCTCCACGAAAACTCTTCTTATCTATTGGCATAACTAGTTTATTTTGTTTTTTCGATATTCAACTTATAACATATAGCTACCATAGGAACGATCGGCCGAAAAACCACATTTATTAAGAAAAATTATTTGTTTATTAAGATATCCTTACCAAAATTTCGATTAAGTAATTTTAGGTAATATCCAATCATATTCCTGAATATGATAATTATCGGATTACTATAACATATAGTTGCTATAGGAACGATCAGCCGAAAAATTAGTTTTACTAAGAAAAACTTATTTCTTTCTTGAAATATCGTTACATAAAAAAAATATTAAAACAAAAAAAATTATTGAATTTTAGATTCGATACAGGGTCGGGCCCGACTATAGCCCTGCTTTTCTCGTTTAAGAATAAAATGCTCATGCTTTGGCTGTCGTATATGCCCTGAATCATGCGTCAAGCCTGTAAATGTTGGCAACTATTTTTAAACATGCCGAATTTTCGCGCTCAATTTTATGCACTATTTTTAAAGACATCAGTTTACACTCATGTTTAAAAATACTGAAGAAAAAATCAAAAATTTTATAAAAAAGAAAACACATAAAAAGACTCATAAATACAAAAATTTAAAAAAGAAATAAAATATTTTGCGGTAGCGATTTTCGTTTGCCCGCACATGCGAATGTCGGCATAAAAGAGAGAGGGAAAAAAACACAAAACACAACAGATAACAAAAATTTTTTAACAAGTTGAAGCTACTTTGCAGATCACACGGGCCACTCGTCTACTTTTAAGCTATATGCGAATAATTTCGCTAGAAAAGTAAAGCGAAATGCATGAAAACACAAAAATTAAAAAAAAATGATTTTTCTTTTTTACTGTGTGTGTGATTTCTTTTTTTGAAGCAATTTGTTTCTTTGTTTTTTTTTTTTTCTACACAAAATAAATTTGCCGCATTTTTCACATGGTCATATGCCGATCCATAGTGCAAATTGTAAATTTTATTTATATTTTTTTATTATGGTTTCCTGCCAAAACAAACTATTTATTTAATAATTTTTTTTCTTTACTGCTTTGCATTTTGTTATTTCGTGTGCTTTTGTTGTTGTTGCTGCTGCTGGTGTATAACGTTCGTCTGCTGCGGTTATTATTTATGTTCGACTTTTTCGCATTTTTATGAGCCAAACGTAATAATTTTAAACAATTTATTTTAAAGCAAAACATAAAAAAAAAAACAATTGTGTGTTTTCATTGATGGTTTGCATACTTGCTTTATTTTAATACTTTATGAGTTTTTAATTGGCTTGTTTCATGTGATTGTCTTCGGTTTTTTTATATATTTTGTAAGTCATTCAAAAAGAGAGAAAAAAGAAAAAAAAAACTTTAAATAATGGTTTAAATATGCTACAATGTAAGCTAAGTGGTGTCAATTATGTGTTGCTGTTGTTGGGGTTTGTTGTAGCTGTCTAAAGAAGCACAATATATTAAAATCAACAGCGGCAGCATTAGTTAATGGAAATTACTTAGCCCAATATATATACATATATATTTATATGCGTGTGCTATTGGCAATGCTGACTTGAGGTTAAGCTGAGAGGTGAAAGTAAACTTTGACCAAAGCTGCTTGCGTGAAGTTGTTCATATGCATATAAAAACGCATACAAACAGCCAAACTACAGCATTTTTCTAACTTGGCGGTTTAGTATATACATACGTAATTTTGTATACTCTGCACAACATAATTATGCACATCGAACCAAACTTTTTTACTCATTTCATTGCGATTGCACAAATTCATAAAGCGAAGGTGTGCAAGGCATGGCCGCTACGCTACTAAAACTTTTACAAAGTGAATTTAAATAAACAATCTTACCACATACACGTGTATTCTATGTACTTAGTAACAAAAAAAATAAATTTTTTTTTTTTAAATAACGTTTTTTTATATAAGTACAAAATTATATAAGGAAAATTGATTGTAAATGTTTGAATTCTGGCGGACAAAGAGCTGGAAAAGCATTGCTATGCAGAGAGACGCCAGCAAAATAATTGTTGTGGAAGCTATCACCCAACGCATATATGAGGTTTACTTAATAAAAAATGCCTTATGTAAATCTAACCCATGTAAAATGCCATGCAAAGATGATAGCACACAACAGCAAAACTAAACATAAACTGTAAATAAATTGTATTATATTTTTTTTGCCCTTTTTTGATTTCTAAAAAATTAATTTTTAACAGTTTTTACACACCAAAAGTAATCGAAAGAAATCAAACAAATTTTTAACATGGAAGATTTTTAACAGCGTTTCGCTTGCGTGTCAGCATAAACTTTTTTTTTCATTTTTTTTTTCTTTTTTATATATATACATACATACATTTTTTTTATATTTTTTTAACCATACGTCTACTTTTATGCGTGGCTTATTGTGGCAAATACTTAAGTGACATACAAAGCTACATATTCATAGTATTTTTCAAGATTATTGATAGCAAAAAGATTTGCATAACTATGCGCCAGTGTTCCAGCGTTGCGTGAAGTTGAGTGCAGAGGAGCATGCTGCGCATAATGTCAGCATATGATAGATGAAGTTTAACGAGTAACTGACAATTTCTACACCTATTAATGTGTGTGTGTGTGTGTACACGGTTTTTATCTGGCAAGTCGCCACTTTTATGCTAAGCTATTTGATTAACGAGCTGCTGAAATATTAAACCTGTTTTTCGTTTTAAATACACATAATTAGAGAAACTAAATACGCAGAAAAAAGGTCAAGATGTGAAAATCAAAGTCAAAACTAATGATCATTAGCTGCGTTTTTTGGCAAGCATTTCTTATAATAATAATTCCCATATTCCTTTTCACGTGGAGGAAGGAACTTCCTGAAGCTTTCGGCAGCTACTAGTGTTGTGTCGTTAAATTTTATCACAAATAGCTGGGACCTCCATTTTATCACCGAATCCGAAGGGCACTATTTTTTGAAAGCTTTTTCTTGGGCAAGTATTTTACTCTCAAATTCTGTTGCCAGCAGAGTGTGAGTGGGCGACAGCTGTTACAGAAAGTTTTTTTCTGTGAATGTTTTTTTTTTTTTTGATGTTGTCTGTGGCGGGAAATAAACCCGCCACCTCATAAGTAGTAGACCGACACAATATCCACTACATTACGGCTGCCGCCATAAAATTCAATGATTTGTATAACAAATAAATGAATTAACGCAAATAATTTGTTATTCTTGTTCGCAGTTTTTCTTATGTTGTTTTTTTTTTTTAAATTTTATTTGAGTTTTCTTTTCTTTTGGTATTTTGTTAATTTGGTTTGTCTTCTTTTATTTAATGTTTTAAATTATTTTCAGTTTTTGTATGCTTGTTTTTTTTTTTTGGCATTTAATAATGTCTACAAGCTGGTCTATCGGCTGAAATTCGGCCCAGTATTTATCCCACTATTCAGCCGAAATTATCAAAAAAATATGTCATACGTTTTAAGCAGCGTCTTGTAAGCATGCAGTGGTTCGAAACCTGCTGTCGGAAAGAATTTTTTTTTTTTCAATTTTTTAATAATGTTTCCTTTTTGAATTTATTTAGTAATTAGTATATATGTAAAACATAGTTTTTTTTTAATTGCGGTTAAAAATTATTGAATGCGACACACAGGCAAGTCAACTGTCAGCAGCTGCCGAATATTAAGGCACAATTAGTGAAATACAATGCACAAATCAAATAATTAAATTAAATAAAACAAAAACTGTGTTTAATAACAAATATTATGCATGAGAATATTAGTGCATCAAATTTCGTAAATCAGACAAAAGAAAAGCAAATTTTCGACATTACATATAAAATGGCGGCGCTCTAATGAGAACGCCACCGATTTCTGTAACACCTTAGCGACACCTTCTATTTATTACACCATGATTTGTGGTAATGTTTTTTGCTTGGAATATCAAGGAAACGCCTTTCTTAGTTATATTAGGTGTATACAGTAAATAAAATTTGAACAAGGCATCAACTAGAATTTTATATTTTCTTGTAATTTTTTTTTTTTAGGCAAGATTTTTGACACTAGAGTTGCATTCCAAAACAGACCACGGTGTCATATGTTATAGAGTTGTCCACCTTCTGCATGGACATTTCCTTTCATTCACACGCTCACCAACAGAGGTGATGATATATGCTTAGATTTTACGTTTTTCTAAATGCCTCTCAATTTCCTATACAATCAAAAAAAGTACAACAAGATTTAACGGCGATTAAAATTTTTTTACATGTAATGCATTTTTTTTTGGGTTTTTTGTGCAAGAAAGTTTTAATTGCTGACAACTCTGTTTGGAAAAATACCAAAATCATATATCGATAACATAACTGCAAATCGTGCGACATTATGAAATGATCTTATGTTTTAACCCTGAAAGGAAAAATCTTACTCTTATTTTTTCTAAATATTTCGATAATGGATGTGTACGTACGCGTGTATGTGTGACTTAACAGTGATACTTTGTCAGTCAAAAAATGTGCATGCGAGTTGGCACGTTTGGCTGTCAAGAAAACTCAATTCAACTTAAGTCAACGTTAACACATGAATGGAGAATACAGAAATTTCAAAGAAATGAATGAAATATGTATGTAGTATGTAAGTATATCTGTTAAATTCCACTGCGAGTATTTTGCGAGCATTAATCTGGTCCCCACGCCTCATGTTTTCAAATGCGTATCCTCTATGCCTTTTAATGTCGCTAATCCTTAGAAATTTTTGTTGGATGATTAAGTCTTCTTAAGAAAAGAACGGCTACATATTATTATATTATCCCATTATTTACTTAACATGTGCGTATTATATCCGACTCTTAAGTCCATATGCATTTTTGTGTGTAAAGGCGGAAACCAGAATGTCTAAAACAGTTTTCTTATTGACAAGTCATTAGACATTCTGAGTTGTGATTTTTTTAGAATAATAAATTTATAAAACAAAACGACACTACATAGAAAACAACGAAGTACAACAGAGTAATACATTATATTTTGGTAAGAAAATTGGGCCAAGGCCGCGAGAGTTCAAGAACCGCAAATCGCACAACTTCTCGCTCAGTCGAGATAATCAAACCTACATATATGGAAGCCTTTATTTCTCTTTTAAACCAAACGAATTTCAAGTTGAACCTTGTATCTATTATCTTGTGTTTAGCTGCGTTTAATCAGATCGATCAATATTATCTCCTTGAGTCGCAGAATTATATAATTTTAATTAAGTTGGAACCAAACCTACTCATTCATCGAAATCGGTTGGGTGGCTTCAGAGATTAGCGTAGGCGAACATCGAGACACTGTTATTTTACAGATTAAGATAAAAAGATTTGAACACATAAAATATTCATAGCGTATCGTGATGACTCATTGGTTAATCTCTACATGACTTTTTTAGGTTCTTGACTAAGACGTCATCATACTCAAGTTGCATGTAATTTATATCTAAGCGGACTACTCTCGACTCTACTGAAATTTGGTATTTTGGGAGAATTTCTAAACCTGAAAATAAATAAATAAGTAAGGTGGCAACGCTGAAGGCGACGCACACATCACAACACATCGAACTGAAAATGCCAACTTTATGCAAAGACAGGATGACACGATGCCAGGATGGCAGAATGGAAAATTGAAAACGTTGTAAGCATAAAACGAGTTAAAGCGTACTTGCCATTGAGTGAAATGCATGGTTCAATTTGTCTGCAAGACACGAAAACAATAAATCTGTGACAAGTCTGTAGCAGCATGCACACTCCTGCCACACTCTTCCTTCCTTCATTCGCTCCACATTTATGCCACATTCATGAGAACACGGCTGCGTATTGTCTACACAATGAAATGTTATGTGCTGCATGCGTGACTCTTGCGTTGACTTAAATTAACACAGCTCAGCAAACTTTAAAGTGTGTGTCTGTTGCGCCGTCACGCGGCGTATGCGTAATATCAATAATTTATTATTAATATGTGCTCTCTTGTTTGCGTTCACATCTTGTTACGCATTCACGGACTTTATTTTTTAACATCATTAAAATATTGACACCACGGTGTCTTATTACACTTTCAGCTGCCGCCGACTCTTAGCTGCTACTGCTGCTGCTGCATAAGAAGTTCCTCACGGAATAATTAAAACCCAGTAGTTCGTGTGTAAGTAGCAGCACTTTGATAATATAGGCTAATTAAGCGTTTACAGCAAATTAATTGAAACCCTTAGAAAAAAGACTCTTAGGAAAGAGCTGACATCTGCCACTGGCTTAGTTTATGCAACGTAACTAAGCATGTGCAGCTTCTGTCCAAGGCTGCGACTTTCCTGCCACAGCCCACATGTAAGGCACGGGAGAAAAAAAAATATTTTAAAGTGGAATTTATGTGCATATTTTGACATTTTCCGGAAGTTTTTGTTTTGCAGAGCACAAAAACTTTTGTAAAGACAAAACATTTGTAATTATGAAGTTAATGACGTAGATAAAAAATTCGAAACCGTTGAGTGTTGCTGTGCGTTGCTGTCAAGGCTGTGGTAGCTATGGGCATGGCCATCAAAATTCGAACTATTACAGAGCGGGTATAACAAATTTTTGCTGTTATTATTGTGAATATTATGTAAATTGTTATGAACGCCGACGACGGCGCATATTTGCTTTTGATTATTGAAAGCGCAAATCTACACTAGCAGAACCACAGTCACGATTGTGCCAATTGGGCTAATTCAGCACACAATAGCTGCGGTTAATGTGCTTCGCTGTCTGGCTATGCGCATTCTTCTCTTAATAATAAAAATATATGGCATTAAAAACTGGCACAGCTACACTCAGATAATTTACAATGACGCCTATGGCTTACTTTAATTTTTTGTTGCTAGTTTTGGTTTGTTTTCGTACGCTTTGTGGCGCCTTGCGGAATTATCGAAGCCATTTATTAGGCTCTTATTTTTTTCATTTTTTTCCCTCTACAATTTTGCTTTGCGGGAAGTGACTTCCGTTTTTTTATATGAACTTGCATTTCCATGTTGTGGCAGTGTATGTGCATACATTTGCGTGCGGCAGACGGTCTGGGAATGGGAGCGGATGTAATGGTCCTGGTGTTGGTGGCAAAATAAAAGCAACAGCGAATGGTGGCTGGCTACGTGTGCAGCAGAGAGTCGTATATCATGTATGCTTTTTACGTTCGCGAATGCCAAGTTATGCGGTTACGGCAACACGCGCGCGCACAATGCCAAGAAAATCGCAGTTGAATATTCTGATGTTTTCTTTAACGCAAAGAAAAGTACGCTTACATTTGGTCAAATTTTAAAATTGCCAGGAAGCGAAAACATTGCATGTTAACTTAAGTATAGTACACATCTAGGGGGAGGAGTGTCTGACTGAGTGACGTGCATAGTTTGCATTTTAACATGGTTAAATGACAACTCTTAGTCGCCAGGAATATGCAGCAATTTAGTAATTTATTTACATAGTTCACGACCCCATCTAACTGCAAATAATGCACACTTTTTTATACCCTGTGCCAAAAAATGGTAAAGGGTATATTTAAGTTGTGCAAATGTATGTAACGGGCAGAAGGAGGCATGGCAGACCCCATAAAGTATATATATTCTTTATCAGCATCGAAAGGCGAGTCGATCTCGCCATGTCCGACTGTCTGCCTGTCCGTATGAACGCACGGATCTCGGAAACGGTAAGACCTACAACCACAAAATTTGGCACGAAGACAAGTTTATTTTTTTTTTCGATATTCGACCTATAACATATAGCTGCCATAGGAACGATCGGCCGAAAACCCACATTTAGTAACAAAAACCCTTTTGTTTTTCAAGATATCGTTACCAAATGTAAATGTAAGTGTTAAAGTCAATCGCATATCAAATAACATATGAGCGAATTTGCATGAGCGACACTCATATGTACGACAAGACTCTAGTGAAGTTGCAGACGTAAAGGTGCATACGGCATGACATGATCACCAGGAAATGGTCAGAGCAGCCCATGGCAAAAATTCTTTGGAATGTATTATATTAAGTCTGAGTGAGTAACTGGACACTAACATACTACGCTAAGAAAATCGACACACAGCGATTATGCGCCGCAGGAGCTACTTGGGCGCTCTTTATTTATGCTTCCGTTTGATCAGGCACTCGAAGTATTTCATTATTTTTATATTTTGCTTTCTATTGGTTTTCATTTGTTTTGGTTTCTGTTCTTTCGCTTTAATATTAATAATAGCGATTAAGCGTTGTGCATAAATGCGAAAGTATTTATTAAGGCAAAATTAAGCGTTTGTTTATTGTTTTCTATTGTTTAACATGAACACTTTTGCGTTGAGCGCTCATCAGTTGCCCCCCTCGCTGACCAAGTGGCTGACTGACCAGCGGTTCCGCCCGCCTTCCCACTGTGTGGGTAGACTGCTACAGATAGAACGCACTATTAAAGCTCTTGATTGGCAATAATTAGGAGCACGTTGGGCTTTGTGTTTTTTTGTTGTGTTTGCGTTGTTGTTGTTATTGTTGTGGTGCTCAAAATGATGTTTCAGTAAAAATAATGACTTCATTATGCTATACAACCCGCGGAGCAACGCCTGCCTTTTTATACCCTGTACCAAAAAATGTTAAAAGGTATATTAAAGTTGTGCAATTGTATGTAACAGGCAAAAAGAGGCACGACAGACCCCACAAAGTATATTTATTCTTGACCCGCATCGAAAGGCGAATCGATCTAGCCATGTGCGTCTGTCTATCCGTATGTCCGCATGAATTCACGGATCTCAGAAACGGTTAAACCTACAACCATTAAATTTTGCACGAAGTCTCTCCTAACCCATAAGCATAACGAGTTTATTTTACTTCTTCGATATTCATACTATAACATATAGCTGCCATTAGAACGATCGTTCAAAAAACCACATATACTAACAAAAACCTTTTCTTTTTACACCCTGTACCAAAAGATTTTGCGCAAATGTATGTAACAGGCAGAATGAAGCGTGACAGACCCCATAAAGTATATATGTATTCTTGATCAGCGTCGAAATACAAGTCGATCTAGCCATGTCCGTTTGTCTGTCTGTCCGTATGAACGCACGGATCTCGGAAACGGTAAGACCTACAATCATCAAATTTGGCACGAAGACTCTTCTAATCCATAGGCATAACGAGTTTATTTTTTTTCGACTTTCAACCTATAACATATAGCTGCCATTGGAACGATCGGCCGAAAACCCATATTTAGTAACAAAAACCGCTTTGTTTTTCAAGATACCGTTACCAAATTGGATTCAATAGTTTTACCTAATGTGCAATCACATATCTAAAAATTATGTATATCGGTTTACTATATCATATAGCTACCATACGATCAGTCGAAAAAGGGTTTTTGCTGAAATAAAAAATTTTTTTTCTTGAGATATCCTTACATAATGAATACAAAATATTGAAGCAACAAAAAAAATATTCAGTTTTCGATTGGGTACAGGGTTTTCTATAGTCGGTTATGCCCGACTATAGCCCTACCTTTCTAGTTCGAGTTATCGTTACCAAATTTCGGATTTAATAGTTCTAGGTAATGTCCAATCATACATCTCAATATGTATGTATATCGGTTCATTATCATATAGCTGCCACAGGAACGATCGGCCGAACAATGACACTAAGAAAAAAATTGTTGTTTTTTTTGAGATATCCTTACATAAATAATTCAAAATATGAAAGCAACAAAAACTATATTCAGTTTTGGATTGGATGCAGGGTATTCTATTGTCATTTTATTTATTTTCGGGTGCGCCCGACTATAACTCCTGCCTTCTAGTTTTTATTTTATTTCAGTAGTTTTCTTTATACATATATATTTTTTATATTTATTTGCTTACTTAGACATTTAATATTATTAATTTTTTCAGTGTTTCTTTTTTCATTATATGGCACATTGCTGTTTTTTACACTGTCAGTCTATCCTGCTGCTCCTTGCTCACGTGTGTACTTGAACTTTTTTTGTGTGCGTGTGTGCGTGTTTTTTTTTCTTGGTTGTTTACAACTTGTTGGAAAAAAAAAAACAAAAAGCAAAACATAAAACGATTATAATTTAATGCGCGTTGATCGCTTGCTTTTCGACAATACATTAAAATAGCAACAAACACAGCCACAACCGCAGCCACAGTCATGGCTATAAAGCACGGCCATGGCTGTAGAAGAAGCAGAAGAAATCAAGTCAGAAAAAGTTCACTTAGTTGTGATTTAGATTTGCTTTGGCTGGCGCGGCTAAGCGAAATGCGCTACTCAAGGTGCTCTGTCAATAAAAATGAATGCTTTATGTGTGTGCCACTGACGCACTGACGGCATCGAAGCACCGACGGCAACGAAACAGTGCGTGCATATGTTAACATGACTTGATAAACTATTCGCTTATGCCAAAGTCTATCCATGCAGCTATTTGTCTATCTGTCTGTGTATCTGTTTGTCTGACTGAGTGTGACTGGCTGCCTATTCATAGGCTTTTATTTGTTTATTAACAATAAACGCACAATAAATAAAAAATTTATGGCCTTGTGCAATGATAAATCCGCTGTCAGTGGCACAGATTGGCTACTCAACACACTCTCGGCTGCCGCATGTTATCGCCGACCGCATAAATCTTTGACTTTATGTCATGGCTTGCCACAGAACAGTGTCACCCGTTGACATAGCACAATCGCAGCGCGAAGCAACGCAGCGTAGCGCAGCGCAAAACTATTTTGCGTCTCACGATAAGCGTGAAATGGGCCAATCAACATAAAAAACAAATGCAAATATGCCAAAAGGTGAGAAAACAACAAAATGACGCGCCCTTTGATTTCTTGCGTTGTCGTATACTTGTATACCTTTTTTTAAACAATTCTAATGTCTCACACTCCTACCCACGCCCATTGGAACTGCCACTTCATTTTCTGGCTGATTCGGCGTTTTGCGCCAATGTCAGTTTGAACAATTTGCCGCTTTTCCCCCTTTTTTTCTTTTTATTTTATATTTATACCATATACCAAAAAATGGTAAAGGGTATATTAAAGTTCTGCAAATGTATGTAACAGGCAGAAGAAGGCGTGGCAAACCCAATAAGGTATAATCAGCATCAAAATTCGAGTTGATCTAGCCATGTCCGTCTGGCTGTCTATCCGTCCGTATGAACAAAACGAACTCGGAAACGGTTAGACCTACAATCATCAAATTTTGCACGAAGATTCTCCTATTCCATAGGCAAAACGAGTTTATTTTTCTTTTTTTATATTCAACCTATAATATATAGCTACCATAGGAATGATCGGCCGAAAAACCACATTTACTAACAAAAACCCTTTTATTTTTCAAGATATCGTTACCAAATTTGGGATTTAATAGTTCTATGTAATTTTCAATCACATATCTCAATATTATGTATATCGGTTTACTATATCATATAGCTGCCATAGGAACCATCGGCCGAAAAAAAACATTTACTAAGATAAACTTTTTTGTTTATTAAGATATCGTTACCAAATTTTGGATTTAGTAATTTTTGATAAAATCCAATCATATATCTGAATATAATAAATATCGGTTTATTATAACATATAGCTGCCATAGGAACGATCGGCCGAAAAATTACTTTTACCTTAAAAAAACACTTTAGTTCCTTGATATATCCTTACATAATGAATAAAACAGGAAAAAAATTTATTGAATTCTGAACTCGGTACAGGGTATTCTGTAGTCGGGTACGCCCGACTATAGCCCTGCCTTTCTAGTTTCTTTTTGTGTTTTGCTGGCATTGGAATACCACCTCGTGGATGACATGACAATGTGTCGTGTCATGTGCATTTACAGCGTATATGCATATGTTGCATGTTTTTGTTTTTACTTTTATTTTTTAAGAAACGATTTAAAGTTTAAACATGGCACCGTAGCGCATAAATCAAGATGCCAAGCAAAAACAAAGCAAAATAAAATAAAAAAACCGGAAATATTTTAAACAAGCAGAAATCTGCGCAGTGTTCGGATACGTTTCTTTCGACCACACACAACAGTAAAACAACAACAATCATGCATTGTCCTTTGCTTTTTGGCTAGCGACGCGGCCGCTACTGTCGAGGCTGAATGTTGCCACTTGCACTTGACAAATTTATGCATAATTATAACATTATTTTCATTTTTTCTTTTTTTTTTACTTATTTTGTTTTTATTTTCGACTTGCAAAAATGTTGGAATTTTTTTCTTGCTTGACTTTATTGGTCAAAAAATGCATACGAAAAGCCTTTTGAAATGAAAGTGTTCATTATTAATTATTTTACTTTGTGATCTTGTTGTTTTTATTGTTGTGTCTTTTGGATATATATATTTATGATAAAATGCAATAAAATAAATAATTTTCATTGCTTTTTTTCCTTATGAGTCGGCAGTTGGCAGCGAAATTAGCACACATGCAAATACATGTGACCACAGGCATTGAACGACTTACCGAGTGCCCTTCTCCGAATGCGTTTATATGTTTATGTATGCATACATATTTATATACATATATGTGCTTGTGTATACAAAAAATATACATATACATATATACACATGCATGTACATATGCACAAACATAAAAGACGCGTTTAAGCGGGTTCAAGTTATGCTAGCGATATGCAGCCCTTTAATGGCTACATGGCTATGATTTGTTTTCGATCTCAAAAAAATCCTGATAGGCTTAACACAATTGTGATCGATTTGAATTTTATTTTAAGACGACAGCTATGTTATAGTAGGTGTAGTGCATCCGTTCACAAAACTTAGAGAAACAAAAAGATCTTACCTGACAGAGATAAATCAGGTTTCTTCTCAAAGCATGAGTGTGAATGTAGCTTCCCTAATCATTCTTATTTAGTACACATTCAAAAATTATCAGCATTAGTCAGCCTGCCCGCATACTATTTTAGTGTCCGCTACATTTAACGTAGGAAACTACTCCAAATGCGGAGATTAGGAATATCTCTGCGACTATTCATATATGTAAGAGGCCTCCAGCTTAACTTAGACTCCGAACAACTGTTTTCTAATTAGAGGTTTTCTATGGCTTGTAAATTATTTCCGCTAAAAAAGCCAGTGTTAGGCAGAAAGCCACTTGCGGAGTTAGAACCTCGACCCAAATCTCGTTAGGAATGGAAAAAATTACTGAGCGCTTATGGCTATTTACTGAATTGACATAAAAAAGGTGCTCTTGTGTTTATTTTGAGACTGTAAGGCACGCATCACAAAAACCCAAGCATGCATTGGGCAGGCAATATTGGCAATATTATTTTACCATTCTGTTTTAACCTTATTTAAAAGGTACCATGAGTAAATAATTGCATGATTTCGTAATATTTATTTAATACTCACACACAAAAACAAAACAGTTCCATTGTGTGTAGCATTGGAATCTTTTAAGCAAGTGTACGATTGCGTCTTATCTCAGCTGTTAACACTTCAATTGCCGTCTGTGCATGGCAAAACTTTCACTTGCCACATAAGCAAATGTCGGTCATGCAACATGAATTGAGTTTCTTTTGCTGCTGCCACTGTGGAGTGAAACACTTGCTACAGAAAAAACTGCTGAAATACACATGCATATTATATAATACATATATATATATATATATATAATTTTTGCTGTTGTTGTTATTTTTGGTTTTCATTAATGCAAGTGTTTAGATGCTTTGCTGTCATTTAAGTGTGGCCAAGTGTTTCTGTGATAAGTGACCATGAGCCATAATGGCATGCATATGCATATGACATATGCAAGTGACTGTTTGTTGTTGCCATTGCGATTGTACCATTGAGATATAAATTGAAATTGGTTTCTACGCTAAGCATCAAAGCAATTTGTATGCTTCATGCATATGAAGCTGAAGTGTGACTTTGCATATCGTCGATGGTTTGTCTTAACTTGGTCTGATTTGGCTTGGCATTCCTTGTATTGGTTTGGCTTGTGTTGGGTTCGTTACGTTACGGTTCGATTGAGCACAACCATAGGCGGCTGTCCAAATGCGAAATGATTCACTTAAGCATGTTCTGCCACTGTGAGCCATACGCATTTTGATTGGTTTTTGCTATTCTTACATTGGCAGTGGCCGACATATTTGGCGTTTTATGAGTGTCATTCGGTTCTCGCACTAAATTCACTATGCCGTAGTCCAGAGTCGAGGTATGTGAGCATGACATTGCGCAGTTTCGCCAGTTGGCGTTGGTGCATGAACTGAGCCGCATGCAATAATTTTTTTTTGATTTGTTTTTGCTTTAGATGATTTAACTATTTTAAAGCAAATTGCAAAATGGACAAGGTTAAGCATGTGTGTATTTGTGTGTTTTTGTAATTTGAGTTACATTAACAAGAAACCAAACGGTAACCAAAAACCGTAACAATACAATAAAAATAACAACACAACTTTAAGCACAGCAAAACATGTTAAAACAAATTTGTTAGCCGTGCCTATTTCCCATTTGCTTTTACACTTTTTCCGGTCAAATCAAATGGCGAAACGAATACGTAAACAAAAAAAAAAAAAACAAAAAAAAAAAAAAAACAAGCTAAAATACAGGCGCGCAGCCATGACTGCCTGCCTATACTCTCCTGGTCCGTCCTGTTTCTGTTTGTTCCCAACTTAATCAGATAACAAAAGAACGGCGCGGCGCGCACATGCGTGCATACATGAATAGCGGAATAAGTGCGTTGCGTTTTGGGTGGGCCTAATTAGGATTTGTTTGTGCCGGTCTCTAGCTTCTACATGTTAGTGTTTTTTTTTTGTTTGTTTGTTTTTGATTTGGTTTTCTGCACACGGCGTCCTGTGCGTTGGCTAAACTGCCGCAAATACGTTTGTCTACTGGCACTAAGTGACAACTAAATTTTGTCTCTAAGCTTTCGCAGCTTGGCTTGGCTTGGCATCTGCTAAACTGTATGGCTGGCGTCTATTTAATTGCTGCTGCTTTTGCGTGTCACACTTTCCTTTTTGACTGCGACTGTGACACTGCCATTATCGGTGCTGCTATGTAACCACTTAAGCATGCGATGCTGCTGCTGTCGGTGCCATGTGTATGTATTGTAGTTTCTGCTGCATTTCATGCGATTTAAAGTTCTTCACGGCAGTCTTCGCTTTCAGTTTTCTAACGTCTTTTGTATATTAAGACCTACAGGCGTGGCTGCTAAATTCAACTGCGCATACGACACGCAAATATAATTTCAGAATTTTCTCTTTTCTTTTTCTTGTCTTTATACCTAGTTTTACTTGGCTTTGCCTTTAATGTTCTTTTCTGGCTTTACGCAAATTATGCACAATGAATAATAATTAAAATGATTCATCAAACATAAGCATTAGCTTTAAGCGTTGGACAGCAAGGTGCGTTGCACGCTATTAGGTTATGCTTATGCTAACCATATGATTATTATTGTTCCATTTGCGCAAAGCCATTGTCATCACCATCATCATCATCGTCAACTGCAAATTGCTTGGTTTTATTGACACTTTGATTTTGCAGCCACGACGCCAACAGCTAAACAGCAACAGCAGAGCAGCAGCAGCACACAAAAAAGCCAACTGAGATAAGCGAAACTCAGCACAGGCGCACACAAAGCGCCTTGTCTGTCTGTCCTACGTGGCTTAAGGCGCACGAATATGCGACAAATTTTAAGTTAATATATTTTATTCTTCTTCTTCTATATGTTTTTTGTTACATTAAGTAATTTTTGACTTTGTGTAAACAGAAAATGTGTTGAGCACATTATCACAGCATTTGTTGTAATTTTTAAACAAACAAATCGCAATGTTGCTGTTGTTGTTATTGGCTTGCTAGCATTTTGAGTAAGCCAAATGTGCTTTTGTATAAACAAAAATTAATGTATGAATTCGTATTCTATCACACTCACACACTCACCACACCCAAACAATCCCTTATCCCTTAAAGTCTATGTAAATCTGCCGGAAAATGACACAACAATTAATTCTCAATGCTATGCATAAAATTCTCAAACTTCCCTCCAAAGCTCTACGCCGTAAATTTTGTTATTGTTTGTTCATTTAGTTGCTTTCTACTTCATTAATTAATTAATGAAGTTTTGTCGAAGTGTTCGACTTCATGAAGTTTTAGTAACGTAAATAAAGCAGCAGGCATATCCATTCGCTGGCCAGCAGCAAACAGCCAACAGTTGGTTATGTGTGCGCCAACCCATGCAGCGGAGCATTTCCGGTTATTAAACCGTTTGGCAAAATGCGTCGTTAAGCCACATTTAATGCCTGCTGCTTGTTTTCGTCCTTGTCCGTGCCCATGTCTACGCTGCCTTGTGACACACACACAGCAACGGCATATGCTAACAAAACGGCAACAGCTGCCAGCCACTAGCCTTAACCCTTTATGCAAACAAAAAACTACATGGCAGGCTAAGACTTCGAAGGACATACGTTATACGCATTTGTTATAGGGTTAGCAAATTTTGTTCCCGTCTGCAGCGTCTGGCCTTTGTTGAAATCTATTGATTAATAAGTAAAGTAAAATATTGTTAGGTTTTTTATTTTTTTTCAATAAATGAACTTATTTAAAAATTAAATGTCCAAATTGTTACCAAGCTAACAGGATTTTTCTGGAATATCGGGGATGGCAACTATTTGCAGTATACAAAAAAATGCATCATAGAAGAAACGCACAACAGCAACAAAAACTAGAAAGGCAGGGCTATAGTCGGGCGTAACCGATTATAGAAAACCCTGTACCCAATCCAAAACAAAAAAATTTTTTCTTTTTAGTAAAAGCCATTTTTCGGCTGATCGTTCCTATGGCAGCTATATGTTATAGTAAACCGATATTTATTATATTCAGGAGTATGATTGGATATTGCCTAAAACTGTCAAATCCAGAATTTGGTAACGATATCTTAAAAAACAAAAGGGTTTTGGTTAGGAAATATGGTTTTTCGGCCGATCGTTTCTATGGCAGCTATATGTTATAGTAGACCGATATTTATAATATTCAGGAATATGATTGGATATTACTTAAAATTATCGGATCCAAAATTTGGTAACGATATCTTAATAAACAAAAAAGTTTTTCTCAGTAAATGTTGTTTATCGGCCGATCGTTCGTATGACAGCTATATGATATAGTAAACCGATATACATAATTTTTAGATATGTGATTGGGAAACGATATCTTGAAAAACAAAGCGGTTTTTGTTACTAAATATGGGGTTTCACACGATCGTTCCTATTGCAGCTATATGTTATAGGTTGAAAATCGAAAAAAAAATAAACTCGTTATGCCTATGGATTAGAAGAGTCTTCGTGCCAAATTTGGTGATTGTAGGTCTAACAGTTTCCGAGATCCGTGCGTTCATACGGACAGACAGACAGTCGGACATGGCGAGATAGACTCGCCTTTCGATGCTGATAAAGAATATATATGCTTTATGGGGTCTGCCACGCCTTCTTCTGCCCGTTACATACATTTGCACAACTTTAATATACCCATTACCATTTTTTGGTACTGGGTATAAAAAAAAAAAAACGCTTTTGTGCGATTTCAGCTTGAAATATGCTGAGACACAGTCACTCACACTAGGTTACAAAGCACATGTGACTGCGCGACCTTGAGCATTGACTATTATGTGGCATAAATTTATGTGAATAATTTTCTATAATTTTTTTTTTTGTTTTTGATTAAATGCTTTTGCTTGCGCATATGAAAACAAATGCAAAACACAGTGCCTCATGGTCTACTGCGCTGATCACTTATGCGGACAGCGTCGTTTTACTGCTGCTTATTAAATCCTACCCCAAACATGGCCATAGAGCAGTTGCTAACCGACTTTAGTTTTTGCTATAAGCTAAAATAAATTAAACGCAAATGCCTTAAAGAGCATTTGTGAGTAAATACTGACTTTAGGAGTCAGTTGCAGTTTGCAGTTTTACAGCTAAGTTGAATGAGTTTTTGGCCAAATTCGCTAATCATTTCCAATTCAGCAGCACAGAAGGCAGCTGTGGCACCGGCTCTGCGACGACTTCGACTCATTGCTGAAAATACTTTGAACGACAAAAACTCATTTCAACAAAAGAACTTGAAAAGTTTGCTGACCGCATGTCAAATGCTTATGCTAAGTTGCTGCTTTGCGTATTTTCCTTCTTTTTCTTTTTGTTCTTTTTTTATCTTCATCTTGTATGAGCACAGACCACACTGTTGGCTTAATTAATGAGAGAATTTTTGCTGTGTAGCTAGAATGGAAAAAGAAAAAAAAAAAAAAATAGAAGCTGGTGATTTCACACGACGCTTAGACGCCGCAATGTCTAGCCAGAGCTATTGATTTTCGAGACTTCAATTTGCGTAGCGATAAGCGCAGTAAACAGCAACAGCACCAACAATAACAATAACAAAACAAGCAAACAAAGCAGCTGCAGGCAGACAACGTTTCGCATATGCCACCTACCTGAGTAAGTTGGCATTCATCGCATAAAGTCGCATCGTGGTGTTGTCAACATTACAGCAAATCAAGCAGCGCATCACTATCAACTGTTCCCCTCCGCCCATATCAGCAACAGCGGCATAAATGCTAAGCAGAAGTTATCCTGCTTTGCTTATATACGTTGGGATGCATTTCGCCGCAGTTCAGAGTTTGCGTCGATTTTATTTACTTGCGGGAAATCGAAGCAATAAATGCAAAAAGATTTTGAGTGCCATCGAAGAAAGCATCAAGAAAACGCACTTTTCATAAGCGGCTCCTATTCCTGCGCCACTTATCTGCAACATTTGCACATGGATAGCTGTTGTGCGTGTCTGTATATTTTCGTATGTGTGTATGAACGTGTGCTGCCGTCAATACAATACACATTTCCCTTAGATTCAATCCACTGCTTTTATGTGTTATGGTGAGTTCAGTTCAGCCAAGTTGCTGCCCAACGTTTAGTTGCAATGCATTTTTGCACTTTATATGCGCATACATTTCGGTTAGCAGCATGTGGCCAAAGTGGTTAGCCATGCTCTGATGTGATGTTCATGTCGGCGTTTAACTCGATGCTTTATACTGATATTTGCACTCACTTACTGCTTTTTGTTTGCCTGTTTTTTTTATTATTTTATTACCCTGTACCAAAAAATGGTAAAGGGTATATTAAAGTTGTGCAAATGTATGTAACAGGCAGAAGAAGGTACAAAGTATATATTTTTGATCAGCATCGAAGGGCGAGTCGATCGAGCCATGTCCGTCTGTCTGTCCGTATGAACAAACGGATCTCGGAAACGGTAAGACCTAAAATCATCAAATTTGGCACGAAAATTCTTCTAATCCATAGGCATAGCGAGTTTTTTTTTCGATATTCAACCTATAACATACAGCAGCCATAGAAACGATCGGCCGAAAAACCACATTTACTAACAAAATCCCTTTTATTTTTCAAGATTTTGTAACCAAATTTGGGATTTAATAGTTCTATGTAATTTCCAATTACATATCTCAATATTATGTATATCGGTTTACTATATCATATAGTTGCCATAGGAACGCTCGGCCGAAAAACAACATTTGCTGAGAAAAACTTTTTTGTTTATTAAGATACCATTACCAAATTTTTTATTTAATAATTTTATGTAATATCCAATCATATTCCTTAATATGATAAATATAGGTTTACTACAACATATAGCTGCCACAGGAACGATCGACCGAAAAATGACTTTTACTATAAAACAAAAAATATTAAAGGAAAAAAAAAATATGATCAGTTTTGGATTGGGTACAGGGTATTCTATAGTCGGGTGCGCACGACTATGCCTTTCTATTGTTTTTTTGCCATTTTGCAATGGGGGCAAATTTCATAGCATACTTTTGGGCTGCGCGTATGTGCTCAATGTAGTCTTAGTTGAGCATATAAAAATGCATATGTGTACATATATATAAACTTGTATATACTGATCATTTGTTAGCAACGCAAAGATTACTCCACACACAGTCATGAAAAACACATCACCTGTTGTTAACTAGCATATGAGGCTCTTGCAACTGTCACAATGGCCAATAAATGTGTAATAAATATATTGTGATTGAAATTTAAACAATATGCATTAAATATTCAGGCCAATGAAATCCGGTAATGAACTATCAAAAAATAATATTGATTGATATTTCGAAACTTTAACGTTTGCAAAAATTAAAATTTTTTTAAAATTCTACATTAGACAATAAATAAAATATAATACAATAACAACAATAAAACAATTGTCTAAAGATTTGACGGATATTAATAATAAATTTATAAAAATGAAATTAAAGTTAACACAATGTGTGCTCATCAAATTTTATTGATTGCCAAGCTGAAACTATTTAGTATAGTATATGAAACATTACACGAAATTGCAAACGTGGAAAAATTCGCTAAATTTCAGGCTTACGATAATGTTTTGCTTTACACATGTACCTAAACTACTTTGTCCGATGCTGAGGTGGTTGCTACGTCTCATATTGTGTCTGCTATGCATGGTTACCTTTTATTTTTGTTTTTTTACCTTAAGTCATGTACTTAACAATTTGCAAAAAGTCATTAAACGATTAAACTGCTTAAATATGCGCACATGCGAAAACCCTTGAGCACGCTTGATGCTTACTTTATAATTGACTAGCGCATATCATTGCAAGTTCACGGCTGGCAGAGCTTTAAATAGAAATATAAAAAGTAAATAAGCTGTCATGTTGACTTACTCACGTGAGGTATTAAAAATAATTTCTTGCTTTTTTTTTTGGCGCTTTTTGATTTTCTTTTATTTATTTATTTACTGAAAATAGTTTCGTGCTGTGTTTGGCGCATTACTGCAGGCATTAAAGGCTTAAAGTTCACACCATTACTCATACGCCGTGCTGTACTTGTTTTTATACCCTGTACCAAAAAATGGTAAAGGGTATATTAAAGTTGTGCAAATGTATGTAACAGGCAGAAGGAGGCGTGGCAGACCCCACAAACTATATATATTCTTGATCAGCATCGAAAGGCGAGTCGATAAAGCCATGTCCGTCTGTCCGTATGAACGCACGGATCTCGGAAACGGTAAGACCTACAACCACCAAATTTGGCACGAAGACTCTGCCAATCCATAGGCTTTTTTCGATATTCGCTCTATAACATATAGCTGCCATAGGAATGATCGGCCGAAAAGCCATATTTAGTAACAAAAACCGCTTTATTCTTTAAGATATGTTTACCAAATTTAAGATTTAATTTTTTACCTAATGCCCAATCACATATCTAAAAACTATGTATATCGGTTCACTATATCATATAGCTGCCATAGGAACGATCGGCCAAAAAACAACATTTACTGAGAAAAAATTTTTTGTATATTAAGCAATCGTTATCAAATTTTGGATTTACCAATTCTAAGTAATATCCAATAATATTCCCGAATATTATAAATATCCGTTTACTATAACATATAGCTGCCATAGGAAGGATCGGCCGAAAAACAACATTTACTGAGAAAACCTTTTTTGTTTATTAAGATATCGTTACCAATGGATTTATTGGTTCTAAGTAAATTCAAATCATATTCCTAAATATGATAAATATCGGTGCTCTATAACATATAGATGCCATAGGAACGAACGGACGAAAAATGGCTTTTACAAAAAAAAAATTTTTTTTTTCTTGAGATATCCTTACATAATGAATACAAAATATTAAAGCAACAAAAAAATATATTAAGTTTTGGCTTCGGTACAGGGTACAGGCTGCCTTTCTAGTTAGTAATGAGTTTGTCTAGAAAAGCATTTGTAGCAAATAAAAACATTTACATATGTTTCTATACATACATATGTACATATATACATGCATGTATATAATAGGTGAATTTGTATAAGCACTTATATTTATATACTATATGTATATACGTATATATATTATCAGTAATAATAATAAAATAAAATCGCATTTTTATGAGCATTGGGCGGGCAAAAAAACAATTTTGCAATACATAATCGTCTAATTGGCCGCAGCCATAATACTGCAAAACTAATGAAAAATGTTGAATTTTGATTTTTATTACAATATTTAATAGAAAAGCCGCTACAAAACATGCTCGCGGCAAAAGCCAACAATAAGCGACGCAACGTTGGCGTATGCGCAATATTTGCTATTATTTCATATGTACTATATAAATATGTATCTATGTACATAAAGAAAACGCACAACGTGCTTTACTAATTTAAAAGTTTATTGTGGTTTTTAAAAAAAAAATATTTTATTTTGTGTTTTTAGCCATAATAAAAAATTTTAATTGAAAGCCGAATGCGCAGCACATTAAGCGCACATAAAATAAATGCGGCCGTTGATGATTTTAAGTGTTCCCTGTGATTGATCGTTGTTGATATCTTAGCGAGAAATTCAACGCAATAAAAAAAAGCTTAACGAATTAAAACAAAATTAATAAATAAAAGTTTTACTTAAGAGCATAGCACGAGGTATTTTTTTTGTTTGTTTTTTTTTGGTTTATATTGTTAACAAGTAGCACACTTGTTATGAATGTGTGAGTGCATGTGTGTTTTATACCCATTTGTATAATGATTAAATTTTACACAATTCAAATGATTATGGAAAGGTGTTAAAATATAGACAACACTGTGATTTTATGAATTTCGGCACAAATTTGCATGCATGGCAACAAAGAATAACGAATTTTTATATGGCAGCTAACACAGCACCATAAAATCAAAATAACTGCCAAAAACTCATATTGCAAAAATGTCACGCCAATTGTTTACAAGCGGTTTTATAGCGATTTTATGTATGTGTCAGTGCGGCAAAGTGAAGTTCAACGCCAGACAGATTAAGTGATTTACACAATTAAAATGTTACCAGCCAGCCAAGCTGAAATCAGTTCATGGAAAATTAACAACTCCATTGGAAATTGATTTGCACGCATGTCGCTGCGTTGACTGCTCGCGCGTATGATATGAAATTTATTTTATTTTGACATGCGATTGATGGCCACATAAATGCCACAAAAGCCGCTGACGACACAGCAGGCTGACACATTTCGGCCACAATCCGATACAGTCTGGCCCTGTCGGAGCGACAGTCTCAAGGTAGATTGCGTTAAACACTTATAGACTGTGCGACCGAGCGACTACGCGTACAACAATGGCCATATAAGTGATGCCATGCGGGCACGGCACTTGGCCATATTTTATTTTCATTGCTGCGCCGCTTCAATGTGCCAATTAACGTACGTTGGTACGTCGGACAATCTGTCCATCTGAGGGTGACGCGCTCGCACACTGATGAAGTCGTCATCATTGGCGACGTCATTACTCAGTGGCCATGTGTCAATGTTTAGACAAGCGAATATTCACATAAATAAAATCAGCGTCCGTGTGCGCTGCGCCGCGCATTGTGTATTTTAAGCAGATGTACACGCACTCGCAGTCGTAGCGTCTGTATGCTGACTGCGCAGCCACCGCATGCATGTGGCAAACCAATATCGCGAACATCCCAACCAATACCAATACCAACAACCACAACACAGGCAACACAATATAACGCAACAAAATAACAACAGTGTTAAACTTTTTTTTTTTTTGTGAGATTTTGCCGACAGTGCTCGGTACTTGCACAATGCCAACGCAATTAATAATTGCATCATCAACCTCATCATCGTGATCGTCAGTTTTATTATCAACATAATCATTACCGTCACGATCATTACATTCATAGATTATTCTGAAAATTATACGTATTAAACTGAATAGATCGTTTGGCGATTCGCTTTCGGCATTTGGCGGTTGGCCGGCCACTGCTGCAGTCCAGGGCATGTCGGAGCGCATTGGAGCGACCTCCGGCGCAACTATGTCATCCGTTTCGTATGTGCACTGGCTGTGGCGGTGATTGCGGCTAATTCGGCGGCGACAGCGGCTGCTGCTGCTGCCCATATGCAGCCACGTGTTCCGGCACAGCACTTAATCGCACAGAATCGTTTATGTCTTAATTTTAGCTCATTTTTAGTATTCCGTTTTAGTTGTTTTAGTTTAGCGCCTTTGCCGTCTTTGGCGCCCTTCGCGCTCATCTTGGCATATTTTTCGCCTGCTTTTGGATTTTTCATTTACTTGCAAAATTTTCCTATTTATTTAGTTTAGTTTTATACAAACAAATCATTTGCGCCATCGAAAATTTTCTTGTAATTTATTTAAAGCGATTTTTTTTACTCTATTTATTTCTTCATGGTTTTTGTATCTTTCTTTCTCTCTTTTTTTTCTTATAAATTTGTTTTGTTTGTTGTTTTTTTTTCACCTTCATCTTTTTGGATTTGGTTTCTTCGGTTTTTTGGCTTTTGCTTTCTTAATCGTTCTTACTTACTAGTTTCGCTTCGTTCTTTTTAATTATTATTATGATTATTGTGTGTTGTATTTATGCGATTTTATTATGTTGTTGAAAAGTTCTCATATTGTATATATATATTTTCAAACGCATTTTCCAATATTTATATTAAGAAAAATTTGCACAAAGTATAATAATATTGACAATGTTAATAACAACATAGTAATTAGCATTACTCTGAAAAATCCACAATTTGGCATTCCGATTCTTGAGAGTCCATTTGATGTTTCTACGAAAACTTTTCAAATGTTTTTTTCAAATATTTTACCGGAACAAAGTACATGCAACATTTGACACGAGTAATATTTGAAATTCATTCCTGTGAGGACAGATGCACAATATTTGACTGCAAGTAAAACCCCAAAACAGGTTATTAGTTAATTAAATATATGACACGAGGATTTTCATTCTTTCGCAGGAAGCTAAACATGTTCGTCATTGCAGTTGGCGGTTATTGCAATTACTGTCACGAATGAATATTATGACGAATTTTCAACGCAAGAGCCCAAGTTTTAATTGTCGGCTCAGCAACCATTGCGAACTTATAAATTCTCCGTTTATTTCTACTTTTACGTCCCTTTAACAGATAAACAGATTCATTATGGCACATTGTTTTAAACACAAAATTTTGTTAAGATGTTTTAAAAGTTGAACTCCAGTGTGCACTTTCTGAGATGATCCCGTAGAGATAATATACATAAAATCAAATTTTATTTTTAAGAAACTTGCTCATTTGTTCAACTTATGTTATTTTTTCACTATAAAATTCTAGAACACATACAAAAAAAATATAAGTGAGTCTCATCACTGACTGAACGGTAAAAAGCGGGAAGATCCCATAGAAAGATAACTTTAGGGATCTTTACATGAAAACATATAAGTATTTTTTTTACCACGAGAATAGAAAAACATCTCTACCACGAGAATTCAGAAAACTTTGAACACTAATTTTAATTTAGCAATAACAAAATCGTTGATCAAAGGAAAATATCACATAAAAATTTATTATTTTGATATTTTTGGTTTCATCAAAAATACGAAAATGCGTCGAAACTCGATAATCCGACTACTCACTAATCCGAAAATCCAGTAATCCGAAAGTGTTATTTTCATGCATTGGCTATTTTGCAATCCGAAATTATTCACAATTTTTTAATCCGAATTGCATGTTTTCCTTATGTTTTCAGTACAATTCATCGTTGTAACGGTATAATATTTCCAGTGTATAGATGCTTTTGACTGTGAAAATATATATTAGCAAAAGCAACGCCAAAGCAACAAAAAAAAAATACGATGTTGAATTGTGGCTTTCCTGGGAAAGCCTCCTTTTGCCTGATACATACATTTGCACAACTTTAATATACCCTTTACCACTTTTTGATAAAGGGTATAAACAAAAAGAAGAACAATTACAAAATAAAACAATCTTACGGCAAAGCATACCTCGAATACCTTCAGCCATACTCACGTCTAAATGGCTTAATAATTTAAATAAAGAAACGGAAAAAAACACCACCGCACCACCGTTAAAATGCTATTAAACACTGAAAATATTTCTCGTTTGATTCCCGAACACTTCTATAACAAATTTGTATACCAGCCATGCTTAAGTTAATTCCGCAGACGAAGAAAACACAAAAACAAAGTGAATCAAAACAAAAATACAGAAAATTGAAAAATAAGTCGTGCGCTGTTGAAACTTACCAAACCGCCAACGCCGCAATAAATCGACAGTGAAACCAATAAGCCAATATGGTTTAGTGCCGATTTCCACTTAAGGGACTTCCAGCAGCCTTTCTGGCAAAAACCTCGTCGCCCGCTCTCCACGGTCTCGACGCGCACATCCAAGTTTTTGAGCTTCTCCAGTAGCTCTGTGTTAGCCTCATCGCCAGAGTCGAATTCGACCATTGCACTGAACCGCCGCAGCACACGCTGCCTATTTTCACCTTTTTCGTTTTTTGTTTTACTTAATTAAATTATTTTATTTTACTTCTTTTGTAACTTGCAATTAACTGCGTTTGAAATTATTGTTATTATTTATTGAATGCAAAAAAAAAAAAAAATACGCTTCGAGTGTCATCGCATTTTGTTTGCCTGCTGCACACGGCGTATGCGTATTTTGCGAATTTAAGTAAAAACAGATGCGAAAAAAAATATTTATTTCTTCTTGTTGAATTGTTGCCTTAGCACAAAAAAAACTTTCGAAAAAGTTGAGCCGTGCTTTGTACTATACTACACTCATCCGCTAGGTCTCGTCACACGTATGCACGCACATCCCAACTCACGGTAAGCCAACGCAAAGCGAGCCAAGCCAAGCGAGAATGCTTCGTTTGCTTCTGCACGCAACGATGCCAACGCGTCGACTGAAGCAGCAATATATCGCATGAAAAAATCTTCTTGCGGCTACACGGAGTCCATCGTCATCCAACGCACACAGACGCTGCCACTGCCACTGCCGCCGACATGACGTTGCCAAAGTTACCAAATGACTCCCAACCGCCGCCGCTGTCCATGAGCCGAAAAAATTTTTGGCGCGCTCACAACAGACCAACACGAACGTAAACACAACATGCAGCATGTTCGTTCACGTGCATTTTTAGTTCGAAGCATTTTTGATTGCGCTCTTGTCCCCTAATAAACATTCCTTAATCGAATCATTAGCATTGCAATTGGCCAACATGCCCCGTGGCTAGCGTAAATTCTGTTCTGGTTTGTTTGTTTGTCCATTCCTAGGACGGTCAAGTTTTGGTGGCAACATATCGGCTAATCCACCTTGCACTAGTGTGGGACAACAACATAAGCTCGCTTGGATTAGCACTTCAAAGCCACATGACAGACAATACCAACAACTGAAGACTTTACCAATTTGTACTGCGCAAGGAGGTAAGGTTAAAATATATTTTTGCTTTTGTATTTGAACTATTTTTAAAAATTTTCTTTTTTTTTTTAGTAAAACCCATTTTTTCGGCTTATTGTTCCTATGGCAGCTATATGTTATAGTAAACCGATATTTATCATATTCAGGAATATGATTGGATATAACTTAAAATTATCAAATTTAAAATTTGGGAAAGATATCTTTATAAATAACAAAATAAAAAATGTTAATAGCTGCTAATTGACTTGCTATATACATTTATAGAAAATGCATGTTAATTTTATCATCTCTCGATTTGGTTACTGGAAATTAAAATAATATTACGTTAAAACCAGCCGTAAATTTCGAATCAAAATTATCAACTTTAATTCAGAAAGATGGCGGTTCTGTCACTCAGAGATAAAAACTTAGGCAGTGGTGGTGTACGAAATCATAATGTGGACTTTTTTTTAGTGAAAACCATGTTTGGGATGAGTGTTTTAATGTTTTTAACAAATAAAACATAACCATGTTGCTAGATGTATCAACCGGTACGGTACCTTCGGCACAGACTCTAAAATACGGTCTTCCAAGTCTTATACGGTCTGCCGAATTTCAAAGGGCTGTCACCTGAGTAACCTCTAACACTATGCCACAGTAAGCAAGAAGAGCGGAGGAGGTTGGAACTTTATTATAAATTAGTGTTGCCACGTCGCAAAACTTTGTCCGGTCGCCGGTGATGAATCTAGGCAGACAAGTACAAGACAAGACGAAGCAGGATTTTACGTTGTGTACCACTGCTTCACTGGAACAGAGTTTGCAGAGCACGAAACCTTTCTTTCTCACTCCGACGCATAATGAAACACGCTCTCCTGTCTTTCGACATCGCTGACCGGAAACAGCAATTCATCAAAGATACATTTGATGTTCGCAAATAGTTTGTAAATGTTTTGAAGATAGCCAGGCTTGTAGAAAACCATGCCCGAGCAGGATTTCGGTTCTGAATTACTGTCTGATAATTAGAACGATGCGAAAATATATGTATTGTCCCTACACTAACTTTCGCGTTTATTTGCAATCAGCGAAGTACAATGTTAAGGCAATTGCCACACAAAGCAAGGCTGTCTCCGTCCGTGGTCAGCCACTAGGCAGTCGTTAAGTGAAACTGACGCCCCCATGCGGACAAACCAATGATTACAACTAAGTAACCGACCAATCAACCATAAAAAATGTTTAGCAACGACATATTTGTTTACATTTATGATAGTTAAATTTGTGGTTCGTTTGCTTTCTTGGTTTTGTTTTTTTAATTTCAACACTGACTTATAGTTATAAAAAAAAAATATTATATATGTATATCTGTGTATCCATATATATTAGTATGGGAGAAGGTATAATGGATGAAGTGAAAATAAAAGATCAAAAAGAAGAAGATAAATATGATTTACGAATAGTCCAGTGCGGCGTATGTTTTTTATTGGTAGGAATTACCTGCAAAGATATTAAAGTATTATGTCAGCGGAAACTTAACAGAGATTTTTGAGATAAAAATGAAAACTGAACCGACGGTTACAATTGCGATATGCAAAAATAAACCCCGCATGCAAGTCGAAAATGACAAAAAAAAAAAAAAAACAAAAATTAAATAAATGAAATTAAAATAAAGCAGATAAAAAGTCACTTAGGCATATATGCATACGTTTATAAAAGTATACGAATGCAATTGAAATTGGTCTGCAGCGTTGCTGAGATGTCACATACTATGCATGTAGCGTGCCCCTCCAATTTAGCTGTCCAGCGTTTTTATGATGTTGGCCACTGCGCTGCCTGTTGCATTCGTAAGAGTATTTGCATAATGTAATTTGTAATTGTGATTTACAAGTTTTATCTTTTTTAATTTTTTTGTTATTTCTTTCATTCCTATTGCTACTAATTGCCATACTCACCATCAACAAATTCAAAGTCATCATCGGTACCCAAATCCAAAATATCATTACAGCTTATTGTAGTTTTATTTGCAGCAGCTGAAGTTTTTGGACTTTCAACAGCCTGATGAGGCGGTGGTGAAAGTGACATAGCGGTAGGACTTCTTAATAAGACGTCAGATTGAAGTCTGCTGCTAACATCAATGTCATACATACAGTCGTCATCAATATCCGTCATAATGTCAATTGTTGTAGTCGTGGAAAATAACGGCCGTCTTGAAATATTCGAATGTTGTTGCGAACATGTGGCTTCCGTTGTTGCATTTTTCTTGTCCCTCCCATCAAGCTCATCTTTGTCATTAGCTAACTCCGCCGACGCAGTTGGTGATGCTAAATCATTGGTTTCTACTGCGTCAAAGACGTTTGCTTTGTTTTCATTCAAAATAGGCGATGTGGTTGGTGAGCATGTGGCTGATCTGCTTGTGGAAGCTTTTACTGGTGTGTGACGCAAATCTATACCGAAATTTGTTGGCACTTCCGCAGCACCGTCCTTAGGTTCTAAATTAGGTTTTTCAGCAACGTCATTGCTTTTGTTTGCATTTAACTGTGATGATGTACTATTTTCCTGCTCATTGTCATCGTCAACAGACCGAACACTGGCCTCTGTGCTAACTGATGAGGAACGGTGTTTTTTTGCTGTTACCAAGGATAATTTCGCAGCGCTTGTGTGTTTCATTGTGGCTGACAAATTTTCATTTTCATTATCAGCTTTTGGCTGCTTAGCAATTGTCGCCTCCTCAGTTGTTGTTTCTTTAACTGCTTCTGTTTTAACCGCAGTGGACGACTTAGGACCGGACTCCAGCAAATTTTTTACGTTTTTTAACTCTGAATCTTCCCCATTAGCATTAACGTTGTTGGATTTATCTATTGTCAGCGTGGGTGCACGCGTTGGCTTGGTTTCATTTAGCTCCGCTGGAGTTGCTGTTGAGGGCGGCGGTGGTGACTTAAGCACACGTCGTGGTGAAAGCTGCAGAAGTTTTAAATTATTTGTATCCGTTGTGGAGCGTCGTTGAGGCAACTCATTTGGCACTGCAAAAATTAAAAAAAAGAAACCTCACATAACGTAAAATTAACAATAAGCAATGTGCTGCATTCTGGCAACGCTACTCACCGATATATTCATCATTGTCCTCGTCGTTCTCGTGGTTGCTGTTGCTGTCTTCAATGCACAACCGTGCCATGTCGCTTAATGGGAAAAATGTGTCACTCGCATTTCGTGATACTTTCGCTGCGAGTCGCGAGCCACCGCTTTGGTCAATCTCACAGCCCAGCATGGGCATGCTGTACGATCGCTTCTTGCGTTGTCGTCTGGCATGTTTAATTGGCGATGGCATTGTAAACAGCGACTGATCCAATGCAACATCCTCGACGACTTTGCCGTTCTCGACCTTTGTTAGACGTGTGGGCACTGAGTTTACGGATATATCTGGCGATGATGAGACTATCACGGCAAGCGCACTTTGTCCAATTATTTCGACAGAGTCCCTAAATGAAACCGATAGGTTCGGTCGACGTGATTTGCGTGTTCGTTCGTTGGCCAGCTCAAATGCCTGCGCGACAGGATGCTTGCAACGCAACATGCGTACGTAACAGCGGAACATGCGCGACCCAAACTGTGCCTCCAATTTTGACTGAGACAAGATCGAAGAGCGTTTCGCGTGACTTTTGGCCGAGGAGGTGGGTGTCGATGATGCGGTCGGTGGCGGCGTTGACCTGCGTCCTTTGAGGTTGCCATGACGTGTGCCTTTAATAGGCGTAATCTTAAAGTGTATGGTTGGCGGTCCGTTCAGTGTTTTCAGTTTTTGCTTTGGTGGCGGTGATGATTGTTCGTCTTTACCGCTACCAAAGCTATTGTTCGGTTTACGTTTACGGTTTTTGAGTGGTTTTGGCTTTGCCGGTGAATCCTTTCCCGAGGCAACGGTTTTACGTGCTAGAGCACGTTTACCACCTTGACGCCCTAAAAGAAAAGTTTCGATTTCTTTTGCGCTCAAGCGGCGTATTCGCACGTGACATTGTTGTATAGACTTGGTCTTGGCTGCAATAACGACCTTTTGTTCATCTGTTGCGATGGTGGTCGCTTGCTTGTCTGCTGCGCTCGTCTTCTTGGCGTTAGGTTTAGTGCTGTTGGTCAACGGCAACTCATCGTCGAATTGCTTCTGCTGTGCCTTTGTTTTTGTCAAGCAGCTGCGCATTTTCTCGGCGGAGGACTGCAAGACCGCCGCTGTTGTTGATTTCGTAGTTGTCTTGACTTTCTGCATATTGTTTGTGTCACTGGTGGGCTCCTGCAGTGAGAAGCGTTTTATACGTATTATAGCTCGCTTCGTTTCTGCAGAAGCGTTGTCATTTTCATTAGTTGTGGCGCCATTGTCAGATAGTGGTGGCGACGGTGGAGGCGGTGATGGTAGAGGCAATGAACAAGCCTTCGTTGGTAAGGGTGATGGACGCACTTTATCGGGTGGCGGCGCAGCCTTAACCTTATCAAAAAGATCATCCATTGCAATGAATGTGGCTGCAAGCGTTGTAAGAGCAAAAAAAAAAGTAAACTTTGTAACAAAACTATGAATCTATTTATGTATCTATACAGCTTACCTGTCTGTCTGTCTGTCGTGTTGTCTTATTTTGCAACACCAACGAAAACGCTCTGCAACCGACAATAGGAAAATGGACGATAAAACATAAATCTCGACAAAATTAATGAATTTTGACAGCAGTTTCGCAAAAAAAAAAATTTCATATTTAAAATTGCATAAATCGAAGAAGGCGCGAAAATTAAGCAGTATCACAATAACAACAAATATTATGTGGACTGTTCTGCACAAAATTAAACCCAAATTATTATTATCACTCCAATAATAATTACATGCATTCTAATTTTTAATGTGCTCCAATACACATTCAGTTATCACCACTGTATCCTTGTGTGGAGTATCTTCGCTTTTTTGCCGGTGGCACAATTTAATATTTGTTGTGCACTTTGCTGAACCTAAACCACAGCTTTTTTCACATTCCTCTCGCTGCGAGAAAAAGCAGCAAAATATTAAAAAATGGTCCGATCCACTCTGCGAGAGTGCAACAACGCTTTGAGCAGCGTTTTTTTGTATTGGCAGCTTCTATCTCTTGTCTCTACCAGTAGCTAGCTCTCTCGCTCGCACACTACGCTTGTCAGCCTTGGGCACTTCTATTTTATCAACTTGGCCGCACTGAAAACTATCTAGTTTGTTAATTAATAATTTAAAGATGGAAGCTAGGCCCTGCAACAACAATTTACACGCAAAATTGTTGTTGCCGGGTGTTGAGAAAGAGAAGCTCGCCACCATCACAGTCTGTTCCGACAGTTTTCAAGCCAATGCATAAGCATGAAAGAGACCACTACAGTATCATTTAATGGCCCCTTAGCGTAAAGAAGACAGTAACTAAAATCTAAAAAGTGTTCCTGTTGTTTATTACGCACACAACTGCGTATTTTTCTTCCCACTCTCAAATATACAGTTTGCAAAGCAACAACAATAACAGTACAATAATACCACAGAGATATTTAAAAGAATTATCGTGGTCAACTTCAACGAAAGCAATTTAGAAATAAAAATACGAAAATCGCTCAACAATGGAGGATGTAACAGTGCGTGGATCCCATCAATATGATTGTAAGTACCCACAAAAAAGACAATGTTTCCTGCATCTTATGTGCATATATGTATAAGTAAATTTGACTTCTTTGCCCAGTGCATTTCATGTCTGAGAAACAGCGACGCGAATGGCAGCGCAAGCGAATCTTGGAAGGCGAATGTGACAATTATATCAACATCCACATGGAGCGCAGGCGTTGTCAATTTAGCTCGTCAAATAATGGTGCCAGTTTAATGTGCGGCAATGTGGAGCGTTCGGCTATAGACGCAGCTATTGAGGAGCATGGCTTGCGTACCCACAGAGAACGCAGAGCACGTACTACTGAAGATGAGCATGATGTTACACTAGATATGCCACCAACCCAACGTGAACGTATGATGTCAGCAACATGTGAGTGTACGGCAACCTCCCCGCCGCTAGAATGTAACAACGCTCAACAAAACCTGGGCCTGGCGCCAGAGACCTCTTCAATGCAGCCTGAGTCGCCACGCATAACACAACTGCTGCAAACAATGTGTGACACCGCAGTTGCTCAGTATGGTTTAAAACGGAGTTTGTAAAATGGTGCACTGATAGTACACAATTTACATATATGCATAAGCTTTTTTTATTAGTAATGAATGCCATTGTCAGACTAAAGAGAATGCCACGCGTGCCTCTTCGTTACCAGTAAGTATTGAGCGCATAAGGCAAGATTTACGCTTTCTTAATTGTTGTTTATATTACAGCCGATACTTTGCCGTCGTCTGAATTTTACGGAGAGTTCGTCCCAATTGACCACTTTATCACGCGATATAAGTGCTACAGCCAAATACATTGTGGACTTTTTCGTGCACTGTGTGTCTGTGGTTTAATTTATAAATATCTGTATTTTTAAATTTAAATTAATATTAAATTTTAAATGCAAATGCGTAGCGCGAATCGACAAAAACCAAACAGGAGTGCTATATTAGGTTTAAAGGGTATGTCGTCAGTTGTGTTGGCAGCGCTAACACTGCACGCTTCGGAATACGTAACGTTAAGATTCGAATGGACGCAAGCGCAGCACAGGCATAGAAAAGCGCTTGTCGCGAAAAAAAAAACAACAAACCAAAATATCGAAAAAGACAAATTTAAAGAAATTTCTTTGGACTCAAAACGTTTATGAATATTGATGAGTTGATTTGTTGTTGGCAAAGTTTAGCGACAGTTAAGTATCGTTTATTGAAAATATTTTACATACACCAGATGTGACATATTGGAAATTTGAGTATACGTTCCACATATTTCTAATTTTTGAACCGTGTTCTTTCGAAAATCGTATAAAAAGCTGTTTGGGTGTACTATGAATTTATATATATAATATGTTTACATTCAAGAATATAACTAAAAGACTATATCTTTGACAAATATAAATGTGCAAGTACATAAATGGTTTTTCAATTATGAATTATCATTGTCAGAACCTGTTATCAACTTTACGTTGCATTATAATGTGGTAACATTAGCTTACAAAATAATAATATATCAAATAGTAAAAGTTCCAATAAAAACAGTAAACTCGATAATGTGTAATGACCTAGTAGATCTCAATGTTGAAGCAAGCAAATGTTGAGCGAATGCTAGATTTGATGCTGGCGGCGGCTGCACACACGTCAGCTAAGAGTCAAAGTCAGTTTTGTGTGTTGTGTTGTGAGAGTCAAAGTTGTGTTTTGCTTGTGTTAAAGTCAGCTGTTGTGTTGGTGAGTAAATTGTTACCAACACAAAGTTTTGTTAAATGCACACGGTTGCATTTATTTCATTTAGGAATATTCCCGACCTCAATTTCCTGCGGCTCTAACTCAGCTTCACTTGAAGTTAATGCAGTTTTACATGCTGGCAATGCTTGGAAATAAACTGAAAAGTAAAACATCAACATTGAACGTTTACGGCATTCGCCAGACAGACAGACGGACATTGGCATTGCATGCCACTTCCATCTGCAGTATCGACATCGTGTTTACCCTCACCGCTCTATTTCATAAAGTATTGATAACGTCTTCGCTGCTTATTTAATATAAATTTATTGCAATTAAAAGAATTTTAACAATGTAAGAGAGAATCAAGACCTAATATTAAACATATAAATCACGAAATCATCTATCTCATGATGCCATTGAGAGACAGTTTGTCAAAACCTCAAATGAACGAAGTGTTTGTGAACTCAAATAAGCTTTAAGTGTACACAAGTTTTTTGCCTATTTCTCAATTAACTTAAAGGTGATGTGTGGTTTTTATACCCTGTACAAAAAAATTGTAAAGGGTATATTAAAGTTGTGCAAATGTATGTAACAAGCTGGAGGCGTGGCAGACTCCATAAAGTATATATATTCCTAATCAGCATCCGTCTGGTTGCCTATCCGTCCGCATGAACAAACCGATCTCGGAAACGGTTGTTAGACCTACAACCACCAAATTTGGCACCACAATTACTTAAGTAACCTCACTATAATATGAGGATGAGTTGAGGATAAAATTAACCTCACCATCATATGATGAGGATGAGTTGAGGATAGAGGAAAGGATTCATCCATGAATTATCATCAATTCAACCTATCCGTTTTGCATTGGTTTTGGAACATGACGACTGATGACCAAACACACTAACTGATGACTGCAAGAAATTGACATCCTAAAATCAGAGAATATATATATTCTCTGCTAAAATGTATGCTAGCGAAATAGCACGGAAACAGAGAATAATATATAATACATATACATATTCTCTGCTCTGACGAAAGCCGACTTCCGAAGCCGAAATTCATTTCATGATGGTCATCAGTTATTTTGTGATATGAGTGTCACCGCGAAGTGGCTGGGCTGTCACATCATCCGCAGATGCTGTGTCCACATGCAGGCCTGAAAATTTCTATGGAGCAAACGTACCACTCGTGCCACAATATGACGTTGTTCAGTACTGCTTTAGTGTTGCACGAAATATTGCTCTCTCACTCACTCAGTGCTAGTAGCTGATGAATAAAAGGCAACTTCTTAGCAATTTGAGTTTAGAGATTTGTTAATTGATAATGTTGTGTTGCAAGATGCATACGAAGTGAATACGTATAATGCGTGAGAATGAAATAGAACAGTTTCGTGTTCTGCAAACACTGTTCCAGTCGAGTAGTGGTGAACAACGTAAAATCTCGATCTATGTTCATACATTTTTTAGGGTTACTCATCGGCGTCTCAGGATGTCGTGATGAGATGATAGCCCTTTAAAATTCGGAAGACCGTATTAGACTTGACTTGGATGACCATATTATGGAGTCTATTCCCTTTCAACACTGCTTCATGCTTTGCAGAGCACAAAACTATTCCTTCTTACTCTCTCACACTACGTGTTAGTTTCATTTCATTTTAATGCATCTTATCAATTTAGCTCGCTGTGGGTACGTGCGTCACCCCAAAGTGGGTTTGAGTGTGTGTGTGTGTGTGTGTGTGTGTCCATATGAAAAGGAATTTGACAGTTCTGTTGTTGGCTGGCTTTTGTTTACTTTTCGATAAATGCATTAAAAATCCAAGATAAGTGAAATATTATTAACAAGAGCCGTTTAGTATATGGATCGTTTTTGCTGCAACGAAAGCGCAGAAGAAAAGGTATGTACAACAATGTCGTAAATCGACGCAAGAAAAATCAAATAACATCAACGATGGCAAGTAAAAAATTTTCGCATGGCCAAAACACAAAAGTGTCGCCGAAAATTGATTTTTCGTGCTTGTTTAAACTTGATTTGTGAGTTTCTTTATGTGATAAGCGGAATACAGAGTTGAAAATTTATAACCGGCAACAATAAGTCGGTTTTTTCTCTAATTGGAGTCACGCGTTCTAAGTTAAACAACAACCACACAAGGTAGCGTGTGTTTTGATTTCAAATATGAATATACAGTGCACTCGCGGTAACGTGAACTAATTAAAACCAAGGGAGTTCATGTTAGCGAAATTGTTCACGTTAGCGATTGTCGAATTTCATGAAAAGAATAATATTAAATTTTACAATATAAACTGTGTTTGACATGCTTGAACGTGAAATTCTTTTTTTATTATTTGCATTATTAAAATATGGAACTAAAATTGTTAATTAAAATTCATTGCAAAACAGTACGAGATAACGAGAAAATATCCATTGAAATAAATCTACACGGCAAACAAAATTCCTCATTACATTTAGGGATTAAAGAAATCCGTTATCTTTATCTGCTGTTTTTTCTTTTCTAATAGCTGAAATACTGCTTTCTCCCTTAAGCGTCTAAGTACACTCATGTGACTTTGATTCACCATTGCATCGAATATAATGTATTTCATACTTAGAAAACATGCAGTGAACAAAAATTGCTTTCTGACTTTGTTCACGTTACAGAGTAGTCAATGTAAGAAATAAGCTTGTTCAACGTAGGCGGTGTTCACGTTAGACGGTGATCACGTTACCGCGAGTGCACAGTACATATAGTATGTACATATGTACTAAGACCTCTCGTAACATCTAAGGAGGTTAAAATTTTTCATAAAAAATACAATTTACTATATTGCAAATAATCTATCAAAAAGAATTTGAATATTAACATATAATGGAAATTTTGTGCTTATGCATTATTTGGAGCTGATGTTGCTGATTGGTGTTTAAATAGCCGATTCATGATATTTTTGTTTATTCTACTATTACTGTTAGATAATAATAATACGTTCGACTCACGATTACGCGATTCACTTTAATTTATTTACATTTATACAACGCATGTATGTATGCATGTGACCACAATCAGATGTTACATGTTCAAAATAAGCAGTCCAAGTTGCCATCGCGTGAAATGCCACATATTCTAGAGAATAGAAATGAACGGGCTGAGGAAAATGTACTGAGAATAGAATAATTATTGCGTTTCCAGGGTTGTGTGTTTTGCGATTATTGGTCTCTGCCAATATGACATATTGCATTTTACTTAAAATTTTTTTTTTATTTTATGTTATTTCGAAGTGTCTTCATTAAATAAAACCAAAACTTATAAAGATAGCATACCGAAAGCAAACACCATTTCAATGTGCATAATATGAACTAAAAGGCTATAAATAAAGTGTGCAACCGAATACAAATGCTTAAGTTAATCGAAAATAGGAATTTCACATAACCCCATGTAAACGCAAAAAAAAAGATTGTTCTTGTTGTTGACATATTATTTAGTTGGTTTTTGTTTTTTATTCACAATTATTATTTGCTTAAGGAATTTTGTTAGTTTGTTGTTTGTGTCTTTGTTTACGGTTCCGAGAACGTAAGTGCGTGCTTCGTTCTTCCGGCGGATTGTGTTGTTGTCATTATTTTTGTTGTTGACAGTGTTGCCCTGGCTGTGTGCCGAATTGTGTTGAGTTCTTAGGAAAAGTTTCCATCATATGAAATGGGATAATTCATCGAGGAGGAACCCTCTAGTTTTGTCTATGGTGACAGCTCTTGGCATGAACAGTTCCCACCCACAAATAGAAACCTCACACACTACACCATAGTGCCTAGTTAATGAGTGTAAATAAAAGAAAACTCAAAGAGTTAGAACCAAAGTGCGTATACTCAATATACAACAACAACAACGGTAATAGTAATGTAATTTAATTATGCTAATTTAGTTTATCTACGCTCACAATTAAAAAAAAAAAAAGAATTAATTATCTAAATCCGAAAAGGTTACTTTTGAAAAAAAGATAAAAACAATTGTTATTAGTTTTTATATAATCTAAGCTATCTAAACATTCTTCGTTCTTTTTTTTCTTTTCTGACTTTTATCTAACAAGATGCATGCCGAAAGTAACACATATTCACGTGCTTTTTATGACTAACGTAATATGTTTGGCTTTCTCATGACATTGATTCCGTATGTACGTTAGTGTACTGATTTTCGTTTCTTCAGTTTAGTTTTGACTTTGCGTACGAGTGTTGACGCATCAAGTGCATTGAAATTGTGGTTATCTTTCTCATTGCCAACGCCTGTGACGCCGCCGGCGCCGCTTTTGGTCGACGTAGTTTTCTGTGGCACTATACAGCCGCGAGTGCCATAGTAATCCTCATTGCCTCCTGCGCCGCTTCCCATGGTGGCACGTAATTTCTTATTGTTGTAGTGCTGTTGCTTTTCCGCTAACGCATTTGCTTGCACAGCAGTTACGACTAAGCCGCCGGTTTTGAATTTGGCACGATTCGTGCCATGCGCCGGTGGCAGTTTCAAGTGGCTAGACGATGGGGATTGTTGATGTTGTTGTTGCTGCTGCTGCTGTTGTGGTGACAAATAATTGAATTGTGGCTGTTGTTGCTGCTGCTGCAGTTGTCGTACGTTTTGTGCATGACCGGCCGAATACATGCGCGCCGCCTGCGCCTGCAGCTTGGCCTGACGCATCTGCGTTGCGGCAGCGCTGTTGCTGCTCGTGTGATGATACATACCATATTGTTGTTGTTGTTGTAATAGTTGCTGCTGCTGTGTTCCGACATTCGCTGTTGCTGCCGTTGACGTGTGCGTGCGTGCACGGTTCATGCGTGTGATCACCTGTGTCGTCTCCGCAATTTTCATCATGGAGTGACTGCGGTGGGTTAGGAATCTTTTTAAGAATTTTTTGTTAATTTCAGTTTTAAAAATTTTAGTCATACAATATTATGCTTTTTCGCTTACCTCGCCTTGCGTTTCACCTTGCCGCCAGTCTCATGCGCATCGGAAGATTTCTGAGGCGCTTTTTGTGTGCCGCTTCGCTTAGACGTTGTTGTTGTTGGTATTGCTGCCGTTATTGAGGTGTCTGTGATACTCCTAAAGCTACGTAACGTACTCTGCTCCTCTAGGCTCTGGGGCATTGTGCCTTGTGCTTGCATGTTTAGATTGTGCTTGGATAAGCGCACAGAAACTGAACCTGCGGGTGCCTGGCGGATAGACTCCTCCTGCTGCCAGAGCAGCAACTTTTGCGAGCAGGCACTGTAAATGCGTAAGGAAGGGTTGGGCATATAGAAGCTTTCATTATTATTTATTATTTGTGGTGCTTACGTCAGGAGTTCGATGTTGTTCTGCTTTTTCGGCTGTCTATTTCCAACGTATGCTGCACTGACACCTGCTAAGCCGCCGCCGGCGCCTCCTCCTCCTAATTGTCTTTGTTGTGTTTGTGTTTGTGTGCCTTGTCCGTGTCGATGCTGCTGTTGTTGTTGTTGCTGCTGACTCTGACCCGTTTGTTGCTGTTGCTTGCGCTTCCCTGCGCCCAGTGAATTTGGCGTAAACCAGCCCAACGGTCGCGACACTGAGTCATTGGGATCATTGTGTGCGCCTGTCCAGATTTTCTTTTTTAACGACAATTTCAGCTGCAGATCGTCTGGCGTTGCTGTCACATGGTTATGTTTATGATGCGCCATGGCAAGATAAGCATTGGGAGCGCTGTAAAATGCGAAGAAGTTAATTTATATTTTTGTTTTTAACTATTCTCGTGCAAGCGCCTTACCGTCTTGGTACTGCTTTGGTCTTTGTCTTATTGTTGTTACTAGCAGTACCGCCGCAGCCTCCACCACCAGCGCCGGTATGTTCGATGGGACTTACATCCTGATCGAGATTATGCCATGAGTAAGTGCGACGTGCCTGTGTGTTCTCTTTGGCAATTGGCTCGGGTGCGGTGTGCGGCGTCAGTTTGTGTGTTTCCAATTTGCTATTTTTAGTGGGCGCGGTGACGATCAGTTCGGGTGGCATGGGCGTCACTTTTGGTTTTTGTATCACAGTATCGCCGATTTCTTCTATGTAACGACGCTGTAGATCGCTCTGCAGCAGCGAGTGACGGAGTGGCGGCACAGCACCGTAGCTACAGTTCGTACTTGACACATGCTCCTCATCGTCCGTGGAGAAATGCAAGTCTGAGCCAGGATCTGTGGTGGGCAAGTCGAGCGGTGTGCGTACCGCAACGTCCTTTTGTTTGCGTATCGGTTTGACGCGTGCGCGCGAGCGACGTTGCTGTCAAGAGAAAAATTTTAAAACACAAAATTAAACTAAGAGTAAAGCTAAGCAAGTTGTAAAGAGAGCACAAATAGTGTGCCGAAAAATACAGAGTGTAGAAAAGCGTGTGCAGTGCGGTCATGTGCTAATACAAAAGCACAAATGTTTTGTGCTTACGTGATGAGCACATAAGCAACAGTGGTCATGTGTTTGCTGTGGCCACAAATCCCAATGCAATTTCCAAAAACAAAAAAAAAATAAACCACTGTATCCGAACACAGGGGAGATGTGGTAACGTTTTTATTTGTTTGTATATACATATACTTTTGATCAGTATCGAAAGACAGGTCGATCTAGCCATGTCCGTCTGTCTGTCTATCCGGGCGCACCCGACTATTGAATACCCTGTACCCAATCCAAAACTGAATATAGTTTTTTGTTGCTTAAATATTTTGTATTCATTAAGTAAGGATATCTCACGAAAAAAAATTGTTTTTTTTTCTAGTAAAAGCCATTTTTCGGCCGATCGTTCCTATGTTAGCTATATATTATAAAAAACCGATATTTACCATATTCAGGAATATGATTAGATATTACTTAAAATTATTGAATCCAAAATTTGGTAACGATATCTTTATAAAAAAAAAAGTTTTTCTTAGTAAATGTTGTTTTTCGACCGATCGTTCCTATGGCAGCTATATGATATAGTAAACCTATATACATAATTTTTAGATATGTGATTGGACATTAGGTAAGACAATTAAATCCAAAATTTGGTAAAGATATCTTGTAAAACAAAAGGGTTTTTTTTTTTAAATGTTGTTCTTCTGCCGATCGTTCCTATGGCAGCTATATGATATAGGAAGCCGATATACGTAATATTAAGATAAGTGATTAGGCATTAGCTAAAACTATTAAATACAAAATTTGGTAATGATATCTTAAAAAACAAAAGGGTTTTGGTTACTAAATGTGTGTGCAAATCTACTGCGACAATTTTGCCACCCGCAGCCTGTTGTATTTATACAAGATTTGTTGTTGTTTTTTTTTTCTTTTCAGGTGAGCTTAACGTTGCATTCATATGTAATTGCTGGAAAATTTTTGTTGCGGTTTCTTTTACTTTGTACGTTGTACTTAATCTTATTTTATTTCATTTTATGTTATTGCACTACTAAACGTTTTTATGGCCATTTGTAGTATTTGCGGTCATAGCTAAATTCGGCACGTTGTGCATTCGAAGACTAAAAGAGGTGCAAAATCACAACAACATGCTTAGACGCTTTGTGAGCAGCAAAACAAATAGCGAGCAAATAAATGTAGTAATGCAGTTTTTAGAAAAAAAAATAAAAAATAAAAAAAGAACCCTTATGATTAATAGTTGGCTATGAGCAAATATTTCAAGTATTTTGTAAGCTGCGTCAACTTGTGGCTTATCGAACCTTTGTTGTTTTTTTATACCCTGTACCAAAAAATGGTAAAGGGTATATTAAAGTTGTGCAAATGTATGTAACAGGCAGAAGGAGGCGGGGCAGACCCCATTAAGTATATATATTCTTGATCAGCATCGAAATTCGAGTCGATCTAGCCATGTCCGTCTGTCTGTCTGACCATTCGTATGAACAAACGAATCTCGGAAACGGTTAGACCTACAACCACAAAAATTTGCACGCAGACTCCTAATTCATAGGCATAACGAATTAATTTTGCTTTTTCGATATTCAACCTCTAACATATAGCTGCTTTTTTGTTTCTTAAGAAAGCCTTACATAATGAATACAAAATATTACAACAAAAAAAAAAATAAATTTATTGAATTTTGGATTGGGTACAGGGTTTTCTATAGTCGGTTACGCCCTGCTATAGCCGTGCCTTTCTAGTTTAATTTTATTTTTGTTTTGTTTGTTTTTTTGGTTTTTACGAATTGTGTTTGTTTGCTCATGACAATGACCTCAAGTTTATGCAATTGCTTTGCCAGTATTGTGGCATGCGGCCAGTGTACAGAAGGGGAGGTGGGTGGTGGTTATGGCGAATTTGTGGGATAGTGCCAAAAGAAAAACAAAAACAAAATCATTGCAATTTTTGTGCACTAGAAAATCAGTGTATGTATGAATGTGAAGAGAAAAGTTCATGCATTGAACATGCTGCGCAATGACGAACATATGAGAAACTCTAAAGAGCGGTTTTAGTACCCTTAAGTTTTTGTTTGTCCTCATGTATACGACGAGTTAGAAAATTAGAGACATTTAAAAGCCACATCAGCGCTATTTGTGTTGCTGCGGTATGTAAACAAAATGGCTTCTCACACTACCTTCTTGCGTCGATAGATGATGATCTTGCGATTGGCTAGCCACAGGCGAAAATGACGACTTATGCGTATCTTCTGTTGCGCCTCCGCCGATTGCGCCAGCTTCTTGCGTTTCTTTTTGTCATGCGGCGTCTTTCCCCCTTTGCGTGTGTGCGGTATACGCTCTGTGTGGCTGCTAAGGGTGCTGACGCTGCCGCGACCGCCAATGCCAGAGTAATGGCCACCAGCGCCAGCGACACTGCCAGTGTCATTATCATCATCACTGTCCGAACTTGTGGTCAGTTGGCTTGTTGTTTGCGAATCCACCGGCTCGATGGTCACCTTCGATGTTGAAGACGAGTTGGCACCCAAGGTGCGGCTTGAGCTGCTCGAGCTGCTCAGGTCCTCGGTTGTCGTGTACGACGTTGCTTTTGTGCGGAAATGTTGCAGCTTGCTTTTTTGTGCATCTGGTGTTCCGCGAAGTTCGGTGATGGCAGACTCAATGGCATTTGGAGAATGCAAGTGACCGTAGCGCACGCGCGCTGTTGGCGATGGCGATATGAAGCCAGCCTGCGGCGTTGGTCGCGGTCGCAGGAGGAATGACATTCGGCCTGGCAAGGGTGGTGTGTGCACGCTGCCGTTGTTACCGCGGGAGTGATCCTCGCCACCCTTCAGGCGCTTCAGTTTCTGTGTGCACCTGCGGCGGCGATGCTTCAAGCGTGCCAATGCCTTGAATTTGCGCTGGCAGAGAGGCGTGAAATAAATGCGATCGAGCTCGTGCATGACCTTGCGCATGCGACGTATGCGAAACTGCTTGTGCACAGTGGCAAATTGTGTTAGGGATGCAGGAATGAGTTGTGATGGTTGTGTTAGGTGCATATTAGAGTAAGGTGCAATAAGAAACCGAACGCTTACCCTTCTAATTTCGTAGAACGCTTCTGGCGAGCATGGCGGCGCGCGTATTGGTGCACAGCATGGGCCCTCAAGATCCGAAGCAGTAATTGAGTGTTTGCCTTCGTTGTCCGAACTGGAGCTGCAGTTGCCTTCATCGCTTTTGATAACGCAACAAAAAAAAAAAGTAAATAAATATAAATTGCATTGGCTCTTAGGTCGGATTATTTGGGGTCAAGTCACCTGGAGTAATCCGATAAGGGTATGTTAAGTGGCTCATCCGCGCTCGAGCCTTCGCGCATCAGTCTTTCTATGATTTTCGAGCGTAGCCGGTCCTGTTGTTTGAGTAAATTTAAAATCTATTTTTGGTGTCAATTCGTTAGGTTTAGTGAACTTTTGCCCGCAAATTATTATATATAAAAAATGTTTTAAATCATATAAAAGAAGTGCTCAAATTTAAGTCGAATGTAGTGTAAGATAAAAGTTTTAAAGGCATGTGTGTAAATGTGACATGTTGGCAGGGCTAATAACGGCTACCGTTACCATTTCGCTTAAACAGATTTAACTTTTTTTTTGTATTTTAAAAAAAAAAAAATATTTAAAAAAAACCCACATAAATATATAAGCAACAAAGTCAGCGCTTATATGTGTGACAATTAAACGAAGGAAAATAAAAAAAAACACAATATTCAATTAAAAAAAAAACTTTATTCAACGCATTTACAGCAACGCTTAAAACTAAAATAATAAACTAAATTAAAAAATAAAAAAATATATTACACAACAAAAATATATTATGAAGCGACATACAAGCGGATTTCTATTTTTTTAATATTTTAACTAATTCTGTTTTAAATATAAAAAAAATTATTTTTAATGCATTGTTTTGTTTTTTGTTTTTATATTTAATAAATCGTTTTGAAGCAAAAAAAGACGCGAAACGTGAATAGAGAGCATTGAAATTTGTGCATAAATATTTTAACATTATTTAAAATTTAAATTTAAATAATTTTTTTTTGTGTAATCTGACCGATACGGGACTGTGTTGCTTATTTTTACACATGTATAAACGCAAGAAAATGTAGTCTTTTTCACTTTGACGGCCGTTTCGCGGCTGTTGGCGTTG